>CABEEJ010000036.1:302812-336309 GCA_901482245.1 Timema douglasi
ACACACAAACACACACACACACACACACACACACACAGATCCACAAACTCTATTTTATTTATATAAAGTGAAGCTTGACAACAACAATATTAGTAAAAGAACAAAATACTAAAAGAAATCACAGGTGAAATTTTATTAGCAAAATATTAAGGCGCGGCAGAAGAGAGCGCGAGTAATTTTACAGTTTTTATGGCATTACAATTTTGGCCGAAATACATCAAATATTTCTCCAGTAACAACATAAAGTTCAGATTTCTGCACATGCTAATATCAACAGATCTTGAATATCTGTCAAGGGTGTTCTGGAATATTGACAAAACTCTTTAAATAAAGAGAAAAAGTTTTGACAAAATTCCAGGACACCTATGACAGATATTTAAGATCTCTTGATATTATCATGTGCAGAAAACTAAACTCTATATTGCTATTGGAAAAATATTTGATTTATTTTGGCCAAAAAAATGCATTTCTATAAAAAACGGTAAAAATACTTGCTCTCCCTTTGGCCGCACCTTAATGTCAAAATAATAAAAAGCTCTTTCAGTTTTTAGTGATGATTTTAGATCTCTTTGATATTCATGTGTTCATCATTGTTTGGTTTGGTTGTCGAAGGAGCAAGAAGAACCAACCATAAAAGAGTGCTACTTAAAATGTATTGGTGGTCCACAGGTTGGTAACCTCTGCTCTAAACCATTCAACCACCTATTAATATTAGTTTAAATCTAACAGTTACTTGGTACAAACATCCACTATTTTGATAAACATACATGTTTAAATTGTATGTTCATTATACATAAAAAGACTAGACTATAACCACACATTTCCTTATAAATAAGTCTAGTTTGTGTTGTAGATTCAAACTGACTCAAGATGACATCTCCTGGGCTGATGTTATTTTCTCCTTGGGTGGAGATGGAACTTTCCTCATGGTAGCTAGTAGCGTTTTAGGCAACAGCAAGCCTGTGGTGGGTTTCAACTCGGACCCGACACGGTCTGAAGGACACTTGTGTCTACCCAAGAGGTACTCTACAAACTTGGAGGAAGCCATATATAAATTGACCCATGTATGTGATGGTGGGTGTACATCTAATTATAATTTCTTGCTTGACATTTGACATCAGTTTCATATAGGGAATTGAAGCAAGGGTATAGTTTACAGTTTAGTGTATTGTTTGAGAAATTATTTTTGTAATGTTAATATTAAACTTAAACCTTCATGCACAAGCTCTTTATTTCAGAACACATTAATAGCGTGTTGTGAAGTGATGCTAGAGTAAGCAGCATTAGTTTAAACTGTACCTGTGAATTGTTCACACCACTCAGTAGAACACTCATTGGTCAGGTATTGGTAAGAATACATTCCCGTGTGAGGCATTCAGAGCATATGTATGATTAGTCAAATAGGGCCCAAGTAAGTGAGAACATATCAAAGATACAGTTTTAACAATACACAACACACCACTGAAACACATCTTAGAAGTAAATTACCAGCAATCCACTTAACATGAGTGATTTAGTAAAAGCATTAGTTAGGGGTGTGATTGTACTTGAACAATTGTGTTAAAGTCGCGTTTTAGTTGTTCAAACTCGACTCAAATATTTTATAGAACTTGAGAAATTTAAGAAGGTCCTACTGAGAATTTTTGATTATAGCTCAAAAATTACAAGTTTAATTAAGTTGATTAAATTGAAAGATACTATTCATAGCAAATACAGTCTCACAATATTTCCTTTTATCTGATTAAATAAAAATTTGCTTGCACAACTTTATCTATTATATTAATTTAAAAATATGAATATTTGTGATCATAACTTTTGACATTCTTAAAAATATATATATGTTTGTTCTTATGATTAATGCATGAGTCTGCATTTATTTGTGGATCAAACGGGCTCATTCCCCGCAATACACTGTAGAACATGAAACAGTTTAGTGGAGGTGATTTTGAAGATTAAATTAATAACCAGAAATAACTATTAAGTCCTTGACAATTATTTTAATGCATACATGAAACAACATTCACGTTCTCTTTATTACCTAACAAAACTGACATTAACATTATTGAGGAGTAAGACTGGACGTCTGTGTCGTGCTTGATTTAATAGTTTTAGTTTTGAAAGGTAGGTTCATTAAAAGCTATTTAGGTTAAGAATCAATTAGCTGAAGCTATTATTTGTGCTTTTAGAGAGGAATTCTCCATCTAGATATCATATTCTGAAAAATGACACCTGGACACGGGAATCGAACCCGGGAGAGTGAAGAATGACCCTCCTGGATAGCTCAGGGGTAGAGCATTGATGTACTAAGCCAAAGGTCCTGGGTTTGATTCCCGTGTCCAGGTGCCAACTACCGAGTTGAAGATGGCTGCTTTATACTCAAAAATCCTAAAACATAACTCACCATTTCTCGTATACTATTTGGACAATCACAGTAGTTTTTTCAGAATTTGGTATAAAAACCTTTTAAGACATGAGTATATTATTAAAACTCCCATATTCTAATTGGTTTGCTTTGAAAAAAATGTTTTCTAATAAAGAATTATATGTGAGGATTTTAGTGCAGACATATTTTCACTCTGTGTAAAAGTTTTTTCCTAATTGAGAACGATGGGTAATATAAGTGTACGGAATGATCATCATGATCTGACTTTTATTTTGATATAATTTCATTTCTCAAACACCAACATTTTTCACAGTTTGATGTGTTTAGTTACGAGCTCTTCACGCGCGCCAGGTTTTCGATAAACTGAAGATTGTCAAAGACCGGCCCGTAATTCCATTCCTACATTTATTTTTCCTGATCTACTATTACTAGGTTTACAACAATTATTATTATATTAAATACATTAAATCACTTTTGGTTGTGCACTCTATTCATGATGTAAATGAGTGAATAGATAAATCTTAAATCTATAATTATTGTTGTCCACTTTGTCCGACAATAATATAGCTCAGTCATTAATATGTCTATCTTCTGTATTAAGGGTCCCGAGTTCAATTCCCGACATGCTCTATATTAACCTTTGGTGAATTGTCAGCCTAGGAGCTGGATGTTGAGAATTTCATAGTACTGGATTAATTTATTTTATAAGTCGTGAGCTGATATCATAAGAGTGTTCAGAAATTGCACATTAAATATCTTCAATTAAAAATGTACTAAACAATTGAAAGGGATGTGCGTTACATTAGACAAACCAACTCTTACTATTACTTCCATTATTAAATCACTATTATAATGTCCAGCCTACCTTCAAGCACAATTGTCACTCAGTGACAGAACAGAATGACGGCCCAGTCTATCTAACAATCTTCAGTTTATCGAAAACCTGGCACGTGTGAAGAGCTCGTAACTAAACACATCAGTCATCAAACTGTGAAAATTGTGTTAGAGGAATGAGTCTTATATCAAAATAAAACTCAGTTCATAATGATCATTTTGTACACTTATACCATTCATACATCTCAATTAGAGAAAAACTTATACACAGAGTGAAAATATGTCTGCACTAAAAACCTCACTATAGTTCTTTCATTAGAAAACAATTTTTTAAAAGCAAACCAATTGGAATATGGGAATTTTAATAATATCCTAATGTATTTTAAGGTTTTTATAAACAATACTGAAAAAAATTACTGTAATTGTCCAAATATTTTATGATAAATGGTGAGTTATGTTTTAGGATTTTTGAGTATTTCATCGAGGTAAAAATGATGCCGCTCAGACTATCCCTCCAAGAACTTATGAAGTCATCATGAGTTGAGCCACCAGTAATGGCGCACATAGCCTATAGTGAAGATCTAACCAACTTAAGACACACACAACTTGGTTTAGAAAAAAACCATTTTTGTAAATAGCCAAGCAAAAACTTTGTATTTGTCTTGCTAAGATAGCCATTTTCCTCTTTTAACTGTGTCCATTCTTATCCTCTCACTTTCACACTATATGTTATCTGGTCTTCCTTCCCAATTCTTTCTTGGTCTTCCTTGCTGTTTTTTTCATACATACTTAATTTCCATCATTTTCTTTGGCATCCTCTCCTTTTCCATCCTCATTACATGCCTATACCATCTCAGGCTTGCTTCCTCTACTTTCTCAAGTACTCTCTGTAACCCTACTCTTCCCCGAATAACTTCATTATTAATGTTGTTTCTCCTTGTGACAGTTAACATGCTCCTCACAAACTTCATTCCCATGGCCTCCACTTTCCATGTCTCTTTTTACATTCATTATCCATGTTTCTGCGGCATATGTGATTATGGGTACAAAGTATGCCCTATACTGCACTCTTCTCCATAGCAGGTTTCTTACACACCTCTAAAGCAACTCTCCTTGATGCCCTCTTCTTATTAGATCCGCTTTACTCCCACCATTTGCCTCACACTTCCAAGATATTCTGCACTTTTCTCAGTTTTACTCCATCCACTGTATGTCTATAAGTGTGAAAATCTTAAATGAACATTATGACACATTATATATGAAATATTATTTGTGTGCCCCAGGGGGAGTTCAAATGGATGTTTCGCAGTCGAATACGAATTACATTGAGTGGAGAATTCATTGATGAACAACCAGTTGAACTTCAGGAAGAGTTGTTGCATCCTGATAGAAGGTTTGGTCTTATGTTACCACTTATATGAATAATAAATATAATATTCTAGTCCTCTCTATAAAAGTATATTTCATAGACTTTCTTACCGACAAAGATAGGTGTGTGTGTGTAGGTGCTCTTGGCTCTAGTACACAAGGCCGTTAAATTGAATGACTAGTTTAAGACCCCATCTTACAGTTAATTGACTGGGGTGCTAGCTACACAATGACAATATCAACCAGAAATAGCATCAAATTGAAGTTTTCTGCATTCTTCATTTTACGACAATAATAGTTTTTTTCCTTTTCAAATAATTATTTTGATTTAAAATGGTTCACCAGTCTCAATTTCACTGTTTTCTAACGAAAACTAAAGAAAACCACACTACGATGTGATACTTGGTTTGAAATATTATTACCTACCAAAGCTACGTGTTATTTTTTTTAAGGATCAATCTTCATTAACTATTGGTTTTGAAGGTCAACTATAATGGGGTGGTCGGAAGTGATGCTTGGGATAATTAAGTATTTTTATATGGTTAGATCAAGTGTCCCCAATTATTTTTGATCGAGTTTTATTTAAAAACTTGCCAGACTTGTGCGCCTGACAAACTTTAACAGTGACTCAAAGTCAAGCCCTAAACACGTATAGGCCTACACTAATTCAAAAATGTGATTTTTTTTTTTGCTTTAAGTTATTTTACTTATTTACTAACAAAAACCAAACATCAAGCTTCAAACAGTTACTAATACTTGAGCTTAGGCTTGCAATTTAGAACTCATTGTAAAATGATATTTCTTTGCCTTGTATTGACTGTCTGGTGGTGGGATGTGTTTTGTGCTGATAAGGGTTTGGGGTAGGGGAGAAGAACCTAACAAAAAGGGTACTGTGCAGCAGATGGGCATTGAAATGTCAAGGTCAACAACTGAGTAAACTGGTTATATTGAAAAAGTGGGGGATAAACACCACCCCCAAACCTGACATTCGCCCCCAAACTTGACAATTGTTGCAGCAGAAATTGGAGAAGAATTATTTGATTGGCTGTCGGTCACTATTGCCTCGCCTACTCCTTCTGAAACGGGAACATATGGTCACTGGATACTTGGGGTACACTTCTCTACTGATCTGAACAAAGTTACAACAACCACTGGAGTTTCTGTCCCATAAATTATTCCACTGGTATAAGTATCAGCAATAGATATAAATAAAATAAACAAGTCACTGTCACATCAACTGCACGGGTAAAAATTCTGTAGAGCTCCAAAACCCTGCATACTCTAATCGAGAAACACGACAAGGGCTTAGTATTGTGCTACTTTGAGTGTACAGGATCACTCGAACGTGGTAGATTATTCAAATAATCAAGGTATTCTCTCGTATATTGGGGACACATTATACACTGTTGATTCACTCCAAGGTGATCCTGGGCTCCTGATGAAACCTTTTCTTGTAGGCATGGATTTGCGCTGATTCTCCACGGGGTTGGCCGTATTCACATAAATGTGGTCAATTGTGGGGACCTCAACTAGCTAACAATCTTGTGCAACTGAACAAGTTTCATCCGAAAAATAACATTGCCTATTAAGACTTCTCTAAGAATGAACACAAACATAATTCACTTGATAACAAGAAAAAAATCTAAATTACTCTACACAATAACACAGTAGAAACTAAATACTTTACATCCATTACTGTGTCCATCCTATTATCTGGGCCAGTTTTTTATTCTGCAATAGAAAGCACATAAGAATAAAAAAACTGACCCAGACCATAGGATGGAAACCGTAATGGATGTATAGTAAAGCATATTTAGTTTTTACTGTGCTATGCCAGGATCATTATCAACTTAAAGTAACTTAACATAAAGGATCTCCTTGTGTTTTAAATAGAAGCGATCATGATACAGTTAACTTAACGTAATAGATGTCCTGGGAGGTCTTTTACTTTAAGTGAACGTTACTTGAAGGGTATCACGTGATCTAGCCAGCCAATCATTATGCAAATGACGTCAACAGGACTATTTAGTAATTTATTTGTCGGTATTTGTACCAATGTTTACTTTTTAGCATAAATTCTAGTGATCAGACATTGAAACAAAATAATTAAACTAAAATAGGAAAGCTAAATTTATCAAAAAAGTTTAGTAATATATATTTATTATATCAATTGAAAACTATAAACATTCACAGATCATCACTGTACAAATCACAGATCATACTCAATAATGAAGATGTTTGGCTCGAGTTGTTACATTAAATTACGTGAATCGTGATAACAAATCTGTTTTCTTAAGTTCAGTTAACTTTAAGTGAATGTTACGTTAAGTTAAATTTGATCATGACCTGGCAATATTGTGTACAGTAATTTAGATTTATTTTCTTGTTACAAAGTGAATTCTGTTTGTGTGCTTGAAAGCCATATATTTTCCACTACCGGTTTTATAGGTTTGTCATAGCTTCATACTCTTAACTTAAGACTAGGACAGGCACAACATCCAGTCACCAGCCACTAATTTATCAATTTGAAAGGGTAAACCCATATTTCACCAATGATAAACATTTTGGCCATACTGGGAATCAAACCTGGGACTCTTAACACAGTAGACAAACACGCTATCAACTGAGCTAAGGGGTGATCTGGCGGTTTAGGGGTAAGGTGTCAGACTTCTATGTTGGGGGTCCGGGGTTCAATCCTTGGTCCCGGCACAGATTTATCTGATTGTCAAACCCTTCCTTCACCTCTGACAAAACATCTTGTGAATGTGAGGACTGCCAGGCTTCCACCGTGGTTCGGATTCCACGTTGCGGTGATAATAATAATAATAACTGACATAGGGTGTTGGATTCATCATCACTTACTTTATATTTTGGAGCTTGTCTGTTGATACATGCATTATTTAACTAACATACTTTTTATACTCCATTCTCATTGGCTTGCTACACAGAATCTACAACTGCATTTCTGCGCCAGATGAAAATCGTGTCTTCATCGGCTCAGCATTACCAGAGTCTACCAGAGTTCTACCTGTATTTGCCCTAAATGAGGTAAATATTAGAGGACCAATGCAGTCAAACATGTCAAATTATTTCTCTGTTTCCTTGTACTATTCGCAATTCTAGTGTTTTCTAAAAGGTAAATTAATTTTTTTGTACTGTTTCACAAAATGGCAATACATCTAAACCCACAATGATTCATTTTTATTGGTGAAAAAACCACACCTTTTTTAGTGTTCTAGACAAAGAGAGGGGAGTGTCATTGAAATATACAGTATAAATTTGTATTAACCCTCAAATGTGTTTGATAGAACATTTTATTTGTTTTAAATTCAACTCACAAAAATGTTAATTTTCAACTTCACATTTTGTGGGTTGCAACATTTTGCAATTTCATGGACTTATTTAACTTTCAAATTAGGGGCCTGCAATTTCAATATTTTTTAAGTAAAGTTTGAACTTGCTTCTTAGAAAGCCCTTAATTACTGAGTCAAATTTGGGTTCAATAAATACACATATAATATTTAGGCCTGTGCATGATTCCAAACTTCGGGAAATTGATTGTTCCTGAAACTTCAGCAGGAAAAGGTATTTTCTGGAATTTTTCAGGAAAAAAATAATAAAAGTTACAGTCTATCAATGTCAAGTTTTTTATTTCATTTTCCATTAAAATATTAATTTATACATTAAAATTAACTTTATTTTTCGTTAAGTAGTTGGATACCCGAAACTTCAGTTGCTTTTACTAACTACTCTTCAACACAATTTAGCGCCATTAAATAACATAACTATATTACATATAACTGAGGGAAAGATTTATCCCCGATAGATTCAAGGTAGGAAACCATATTTTAAGCACAAAATAATAGTTAAAGTGACTTTTTAATATCAAACTAAGCACAAAATACACATTCACTAAACTTATTAGCATAAAGACAAGTCCATTATGTAAATATTATTCAGAATGGCATGTACTTGATTTTGTATCCTAGATCATAATAGTTAGGTAAACTAATATTTTTTTAATGGATCAGCACTCTTTGTGAGAGGTTTAGTAACAAAAACGTAATAGGTAACCAGTCACACTGGCTCAGTTGAGAATACTATTTTTGTTATTCTTATGTACATACAATACTGGAGTTCACTTTTATTTATTCAATTTAGTTTGAATATTTTGATGTTTTACTTTGTAAGTATTAATTAAAATTTACACCTTGAGTTATTTAATAACTTTTAAATCAATCTAAAAATAAATTTTATGAAGTTTCTATTTATACCATATGTTATATTTGGAAGAAGGTATAGAAAAGGTGGATAGAAAATTTTATATGTTTCTATCCACCTTTCCTATACCTTCTTCCAAATATAATTTATTTACCTCATAAAGCGAAAAGAGGTTTTCCTTTTAAAGATATAGTATATTTATACCAAAAACACTTTGGCCCTAATTAGATATACACAATTATAATAGTTCAATTTTTCAAGGGAAATTTGTTTTAGAGCTGCTGAACATAGGACTTAGGCCCGAAAATTCGAGTCGAGTTTTTTCAGATGTTCAAGTTTGACTTGAACATTTTTACAAAATTTGAGACATTTAAGTACTTAAAATTTTCAATTTTATCTTGATAATTCTGAGTTTTATTTTGTCTGATTAGAAAAAATATATTTTGTACAATTTATATTAAATTTATTTAAAAATCTGAATTTTTGCAATCATAACTTTTATCACACAAAAAAATTCATTCTTAAAACTTTCTCTTTGTGTTTATGGTTTATGTAGGCCTATATATTAGAAAAATTCAACTTGAATTATTTTAGTATAAATATTGATATATGTTACTTAAACTTGAAAAAACTCAAATATTTTGATTCAAACTCTACTCAAAAGTTAAAAATTCCTACTCACACAAGCCTAATCATAAATTATCTTTTTTGCTGAATTCTATTTAGTCGTAATCTCTATTTAAAATGTGTTGCAAGGTGTTTCTGGGAGAGTCATTGTCAGCACGAGTATCATACTTTGAGCTGAGTTTGGACGGGGGACCATTCACTAAAATCAAAAGCTCTGGTCTTTGTGTGACAACCGGAACCGGCTCCACCTCTTGGCATCTGAGTATCAACAGGGTTGACCAACAAACTGTCGCTAAACTGGCAGCCCTTCTGGGCAATAAATTGTCACCAGAGCAGGTACCCGCTATCACCAAGAGCTACAACGATAGTCTGGTGTTCAGTCCAGGTGTGTAGAGTAAAAGTCATAACTAGCAAACTGAACAATAACAAACAAAATGAACAAAAATATTTATTCTTTAATAAATGATTTATGGTTTGCATATATTAAAATTCACAAATAGAGACCCTACATTTCCATAAATAATTCTTTTAAAATTCTCCTTAAAAAACAATGAATTGAAGTTTAAAAATTCTCATATGAAAATAAATTTCATCATAATAATGGTGTTATATCATTTGAAGAGGAAAAAAAAATCACAACACTTCAAACAGAAATTAGAATCATTTTTTTTTTTTACTTTTATCAACCTGATACGAAATTCACTCAAAACATTCTTTCTTTCAAAAAAATCCTCTTTACTTTCACACTAATAATTGCGAAAAAAAATAAATAAAACCCACTTTTAATGAGATAGTAAGTCTCTGGAGCTTTAATTACCCTATAAGAAAACGTAAGAGTCACAAGCAATTAAAAATTTGAAATGTTTCATATTTCGTTTATTAGTCCTTAACCCTTAAACACTCAGCGCGCCGAAATTTCGGCGCGCCATGGTACTGCTAAAACACTCTCGCCGCCGATATATCGGCTCCAGCTAAATCTGGTTGTGTAAGTTTATTTTTAATAACTAGGTGGCACTACACACAGTATTCTAAATATTTAGGTTTATTTCATACTTTTTCCAACAGATAGCACCATTGGTCTTGGAAAAACTATTTATTTTGAACAGTTGAAATATGTAATACTCATTGTTTACATCGTGATGTCAATACGTTTCTAGTTCGTGGGTTTTTCCTTATTCCTTATTTATATAAATATATTTGCTTCCATTATTTTTCTTACCTGTTTTATTTTTATATATTATTTATTATATTTTCGTTGTTTTATTCAAAGTTTATTATTTATAAGTGTTGTTTAGTTGAAATATTCTAGCTAGGCAATGGCCGGTCCAAGTTCTAGGCTAAATGACTCGGACATTTTAGACTATTTAGATACTATTGACAGTGACAGTGACTTTGTGTATGAAAGTGATTCTGACATCACTAGTGATGATGATAATGTGCCAGATCTTAGGAATCCAGCTGTTCATAACCTGTCTGACAGTGATGAGAATGGTATGGATGATGAAGACTATAGGGAGATTGTCACCCGAGCAATCTCTTCCTCTCCCCTTTACATGATTTTACAAAATGTTATGTAGTTCAGAATCAAAATAAGCTACAAACACCAAACTAGTATCAAATTTTACAGAAATAAATTCTCTTTCTTGCAGGATGACTGATAAATAAGGAAGAGAAGAAATGAATATTAATTTTTTGCTCTGAATTAAAAATTTTAATTTAATTTTTAAGATTTTAAAAATTTTGAATTTTTTTACAAAATAATGGTAGTCTAATAATTTATGTAATATTTTTTTTATAAATCTACAATGTGTATAGTATAAGTGTGATTTTTTTCATATGTATAAACTAAAAACATTTTTTATGAGAAAATTTAAAAGGTTTAAAGGTAAATATGTGAGAATTTGCCTGAGTGTTTTGGCTTAGTCTAGTGAAAATACGCTGAGTGCAAAAGGGTTAATGTTATATTCACACATGCTCACTTTGTCGATTCCATTTCCATTCTTATATGGGCAGTTGCAGATGCACAATATATGAACTTTCATTGGAAATTATCTTATTAAAAAACTTATTTCAATTCAATTTACAATGCTTATAAAAGTTGATGTTCATACTTTAAAATCAAAAATAAGATGGTTAAAATAATATTTCTAGTGGAAAAAATAAAATAATAAATGCTTTTTTATTTAAATCGGCCAAGTTTGGTAAAATCTATTGCAATGTTGATCAACATTGGTGTTAGATAAGGGTCTGCAAGCTTGGGTTTTGTCATTCGAGTCGAACTTGAGTTAAGTATTTATAAAAGCTCCCGAGTCGAGTTCGAGTATTGTATATTAATAATTTTAAAACGTTAGAAAGTATATTAAAACACATATTCTTAAAAGATGAATGACATTCATTTTTATGAATAGTAAATAATTTTGAAAAAAAAGGTAATAATGGAAATATTGGTTTTTAATTTATAAATAACACTTATAAAACACAATTTAAAAATAAGAACGACACTCAAATAAAAATCTAGTAAATAATTAAAATGGTTTCAACACTCATGTCTTTAAGGATATTAAAATTACACTAACAATTACAAAAATAAGCTAATAAAATGAATAATAGCGTGATGGCTTGGAAATGTACAGTAAGAGAGTGTAGAAACTCTGTACAATAATGTAAAGTAAGTGATAGTGAAGGAAGCCAACGTGAAAGGATAGTTAAGTAAGGCCTAGATAGGAACAAACACACTTCTCTCGCCATTTCTTCTTTAGCTTTTCCACTTCTTCAAAACTTCCACAGTTGCACATTAGTTTGAATTTTCGGGAATATTACTTTATCATTAATGTCTCTTTATATGAAAAATAAATATGTCCTAAAATGGATAACCATCTGCAGCTGTGGAAGTTTGAAGAAGTGGGAAGTGTAAAAGTGTAGAAACAAAATAGAGAAGTGAGTTTGTTTATATCTAGGCCTAACCTAACTATACTTTTAGGTTGGCTTCTTTAACTATTACATTACATTATTGTAGAGTGTTTCTACACCGTTAATAAAATTGATGTAAAACATTTTCACAAAATATTTTTCAGTAACTTAATTTACCGTATAAGAAAACGTAAGAATCAAAAAAACAATTAGAAATTTGAAGTGTTTCATATTTTGTTTACTATTCCTTAGTGTAATTGTACATTATCATGTCTTATGTTCCATTTCAATTCCTCTATGCCCAGTTGCACATGCATGTTGTACAGGATCTCGTTAGACATTATTTTATTGAGAAATTTACTTCACTTCAATTGTTAATGGTTATAAAAGTTGATGCTGATACTTTAAAATTAAAAATAATATGTCTAGCAAACAGTATTAAAAAGTAAATGATTTTTTTAATCTAAATGTGGTAAATTTGGTAAAATATGTATTTTAATAAACATTGATTTTACATGATAACCAACTTAATTCTATAACTAAATAGTAACTAAACTAGAGCTAGTTTTGTAGCTAAACATATTAACTAATACAAGTTTTAAATATCTTAAGTTTTAAAGCATTCAATATAAGATAATTTTGTTAATAAATTTTAATTTAACATAAATTATTTAGTAATCTTAGCTATTTTTTATTTTCATTGCATTGTCATGGCAATACAAGTGAACAACTCCAATCAAGTATAATTCATAATGAATGACAATATTGAATAAATTTACCAATTGAAAGTGGTTTTAAATTTTTATTGGAGGACCTGGCGGTCTAGGGGTAAGGTGTCAGACTTCTGTGCTGGCGGCTGGGGTTCAATCCTCGGTCCAGGCAAAGATTTATCTGATTACCAAACCCTACCTTCACCTCTGACAAGACATCTTGTGAATGTGGGGAATGCCAGGCCTTCACCGTGGTTCGGATTCCACGTTAAACTGTAGGTCCTCCATTTCATCTCACAATCACCCTACCATTACACATTAGCGTAAGTGCGTATAACCCGAACGGGTAGTAAGACGCGGTGCTAATAATAATAATAAATTTCTATTACATTATTAATGTTAAAATTGAAATTAATTTTTAACAATTTGTTAAGTAACCGAATGATTTTAAGTGGAAATGCTGATATTATCTCGATTAAATAGTCTATGCTTACTATTGCATTTTAAAAATCGGTTATTAAGTACATCAAAAGCTCGAAAATGACAAGCCTACAAAATTTTCAATCTCGAGCTCGAAATATGAGTACTCGCAGAGCTCTAGTTTTAGACAGATTAACCATATTTCAGGGTTCTTATGGTCCTTGAAAGACCTGGAATTTAATGTGTCTTTTCAAGGTCTAAAAAAGTCCTTTAATTGCTGTTTCAATATTTATTTTTGAAATGGTTGTGAAGAATGGCTGTAAAGACCGTGATTTAGGTTGCACTGGTGCATGAAATAACTAGCTTAGAGATAGTCGCACTCATGGGTTGGGATTTCTATAGGGGCAAGGGAATACAGTGTTAACTTCTCTTACAAACGCATTAGCACCACGGTCGATGAAATACAATGTTTTCTTTAATTTCCTACATTTAAAAATCTTAATTCATGTGCATTCACCATTTTTTTATAATCTGCTCTAAAACCATAATTTGTAATAATTAGTTTAAGTTCTTTGACTACCTATTAACACTTTAAGCACTTACAATTACAGTTTTGTACTAAAATGCCAACTGATAGCTTTTATTTCTTCTCCCATCCACCTTAGCACTTAAATTCCTGTTGTAGCCATACTACAATATACACTGAATCTAGAATGACTGCACAAATTAATAAACCAAGAAGAGTGAAGTAAGTGACAGTAAAGTTAGATTACTATTTTAATAGTCTTATTTATTCATTAAATTTAAAGAAAGGTTATTGTTTTCCATTTATTCAAGATTTTGTACATTTTTTTTTTTCTATTGGCGTGTTTAGCATTTGGCAGTACAAGAAATAACAGTTTTAGTCCTTAAAAGTCCTTAAATTTTTGTATCATGTGTCTGTAAAAACCCTGTATTATGCACCACATTGGGCAACCATTTATAATGCACCAGCTTCTTATGATGGTTCTATAAATGGGTATCGGGTAGTAAGACGCGGTGCTAAATATTATTATTATTATAAATGGGTATCAATTTATGATGCAACCATCAGAATAATTTTCGTCACAGCCCTTGTTTGTATCTGAACTGTCACTCACGCAATTGTAATCTCCACGTTATTAAAATATCAATTAATATAAAAAAGACATGATTTTCACTTAAATTATTTATTTATACTAAAAAAAATCATTTGAATGGTACATTTACGTTGTAATATTACATTATAACGTAATTACAAAACTTTAGTGATATCGTTGAACTATTTCTGAGCTCTTTCCGATGTCAGAGGAGAATCTGCGCCTTTTCCTGTGTTTGGCTCGTCCCGAAGGGACAAATTTAATTGGAAAAAGAACGGAACTTCACTGCCGATTCAGCGAAAATCTTTGTTCTAGCATCACTATACTCAATATTCCATCACTTTAAATATTTGTGTCTTATATATTCCACCACCAAAACATGACAGAATACAATAATAAAGTAAATTGTGAGACCAATACAAATAGTATCTAGAGAGCTTTAGCGAGTGGGGGACAATAGACATAAAGAGTATTAAACCAAAGTAAATAAAATATCGAGGTACATAAATTTGAAAAGAATATTAAATATTAATAAGATGAACATTACTACCAACACAATTCTATAACTAAATATTAACTCACGCTAGTTTTGTAGTTGAACGTATTAGTAAAGTTTTAAATATCTTAAGTTTGAAAACAATCAATAAATATTCTCATTGTTAAATTTTTAACTCAACTTAATTATAATTTGAGAAAGGAACTATGTAAAAATAATTATTATTCATGTATTTAGTGATCTATTAAGATAGTTTTAATTGCATTGCCTTGTCATGGCAATGCAACTTCAATCGATGATAATTCAAAATGGACAAACATATTGAATTAGTCTACCTTTTGAAAGTAGTTTCAAAGCTCTATTACCTTAATAATTTGAAATTTGATATTAACTTTAACAATTTGTTGAGCTACCAAATTATTTATAAGAGAAATTGCCGATATCTATATTAAATAGCCTCTACTTATTTACTTACCATTACATTTTAAAAATTGATTTGTACGTTCATCAAGAGGAAACTCGAAAATGACGAGCCTACAAAACTTTCAATCTCAATCCCGAGATTTAATGACGAGCTCAGCTCGAAGCTCGAAATCCAGGTACTTGCATAGCCCTAACTATAATTCTTTATCA
The DNA here is from genome assembly GCA_901482245.1 of Timema douglasi. Classification (NCBI taxonomy): domain Eukaryota; kingdom Metazoa; phylum Arthropoda; class Insecta; order Phasmatodea; family Timematidae; genus Timema; species Timema douglasi. Next base: position 318,533 of record CABEEJ010000036.1, read on the forward strand.
ATTTCCTTTATCTCCATTTTGTGTGTTTTGGTTTCCTCTTTTAAGAAGTTATGTTGCTTATTTCACACTCCCTCCTGATAAGTTCCGAAAGAATAAAACCTAGGTTGGGGGATTGGGCAGTAATGATCAATTTTCTTCAAGAGACAGCAATAGAATAAAATTTGGTCGGAGGATTAGGCAGTAAGGATCAATTTTCTTCAAGAGACAACCACCACCTTTTTGTCCAATGGCAGCAATGTAAAGTATGAACTGTGTTCTTTTCATTATAAAAGCCATATATGTTTTCTCTCCACCTTTCCTGTACCTTCTCCTAAATATGCATAGCAAAATACCTCAAAAAGAGGTTAGCCTTAAATAAACCTTTTAAAATGAGTAATTTGTTTTTTAATTTTTCTTTTCCTTTAGAAAACCCTCAGATAAGCTACACAATACGTGATAACATTTGTGCCTCTGTATGGCCTCATCCTAAAGGGATTGAATCCAGAGGGTTTGCATCCCAAATCGTCATCAGATCTCGCTGTTTTGATGCGGTGCTGGTCATTGATGGCAGAGTTTCTTTCAAGTTCAACGATGGAACAGTTGCAAAGTTGGAGATACACGAATCCGATTCTCTGAGAACAGTTATACTTAATGAATAGGTATTCATAAAATAACAAAAAATTTAAATAAGATATCCAATATATTATTTTAATTACATTTAATAGGCCTGGATAATTACTTTAACATTTCCCTTTTTTAAGATTGTTTATTTAAGAAGGAAATTAAAACATTCCAGTTTCATGCATGGAAATTGCATGTGGCCAATGGACTTGGTAACATATGCACACAATTTTCTAATCTAATAATACTAAAACCTTTTAAACAAATATTATGTAATGTTGGTGTATGCAAAGTCCACTTTTCACTTTGAAGTTAATCCAATTTGGAATATATCAACTAGTTTCAGAGTTGAATCAAAGCTTGAATATTTTTTGTTGATTGTTTTATGCCTGAAAAATATTTTATTTGTTCTTGTTCATATATTTATATGCATTAAAATCACTTATAAAATGTTTTATTGCACAATTATTTATAATATTTAATTTTATATGATAAATTAAGTTATTTTCACAACATGCAATTCAATTATTTCAGACTTTTTTTCATGGTAATATATATTTGAAATATACATAACAGCTCAGAATGGAAATAATTGAACACAAGTTGAGTATTTTAGCTGTCACTGTTAATATTGGCAAATAGGAAAGTGCATAGTCATCTCTTTTAATCCAAAGTAAAGTCAAATCGAATAATTTATAGTTGGAATGTTAAAAAAAATAATGTTGAAAAATATATAATATGTGTTAAATAACTATATAACATTAGGTATTAAATATAATATACAAAATGCTATATTGTAAACATATTTCATCCTAAAATTATAAATTTAAGTTACTATCACAACATATAATCTAATTATTTTAAATTTGTATTATTTGAACATTAATTTGTGAAGTATATAACGTTATAAAATAGAAAACAATTGAACTTAAACATGTATTTTAATTTTTGATGTTTTTATTGGCGAAGCTTTATAGCTGTAAAGCCAGGATTTTTTATTTCTTTTTCTTTCAAAGCAAAGTTGAAACTGTTAATTTTTGGAAGCCAGTTCGAAGTTTTGATGCTTCATACACCCCTAATGAGTTGGAAACAAATTAAATTCAATAACTCATTCTCACATCACTAGTAGATGCAGGTGTGCAGGTATGCAGGTATGCAGGTAATATTGAAGATTATTAACGTTTTATTGCCATAAACATTTTGTATTCTGCTTAGAATTCATCAGTGATTAAAATTTTGGAACTACACTAAATATTTGTAAATTAAAATACTTGTTACTTAGATATATAATGTACACTTATATTGTAAGAAGGTTGTTTATTTTAAAGCACTAGGCTGGATTATAGTTTGAAGTAAAAGGAATAATTTGTAAGGGTGTGTGAGTCCTCAAAGATTCAAGCTATGAGTTGAGTTTTAGTAGTTGTGTGAACTTAACTCAACGTGACTTGATGTGGCTTCATATTATGCAGGGATCTATAACAGCAATTTAACTTGAAATGTTTCTAGAAAAATACTTCTCTATATTATCCACACTCAAACAAAACTCAGATCGAAGTGAATAAAGCCTTTCTCACACCCTTAATAAATCAACACAAGTAACCTGGGTATTGCTCGAGTAGAAATTGTTGAGACAAAACACTGTCAAAAAATATGTCTTAAACACTGCCTGTGCCAGGTGAAACCTAGCGATTAATTTATTTTTGTGTGTTTTTGGTTTCTTAGCAACAATTTCTACTTCAGCATTACTTAGGTTAAATGTGTAAGTTATTCCCCTTAATGCCAACTATGTGTATTTAAAGGAAAAAAGGCGACAAACGGCTATTTTAAATTAAACATTTGAAAGCAGAATAAAAAGATACTTAGCAGAAAATTGTAGGCCTCAAAGCTTACAGTTAAAACCACAAAAAATATATAATTTTTAAATTTTCAGGGCACATCAAAACTAATGAACGTTGTTTATGGGGAAAAAGTGCTGCCTATTTTCGGGATAGTGAATTCTCTGGTTGGTAAATTTCTTAGGCAGTTATTTGATTTTTCATTTTTCCTAAGTTCTCAAATTTTCAAGATTCATTTTTAACTGTTGAGACGAGATAATGATTTTTTTTTTGATAGAGACATTTTCAAGTCTTGCACATCCCTAGTAATGAACGATTTTCTTAAAGAGGCAGCTCTTACCTCTGTCCAATGATAATAATGCAAAGTACGAACTCCTCTTCCCCCTTTCATTGTAGAATCCATATCATGTTCATTTTTTTAAATATATTCCCCATCTTTCCTTTACCTTTTTCCAAATATAACTCTGCTGGTATTAAGGATAATGCAATATTTTCTGTTGAAAATTTTATGGAAAGTGTGACTAACTATAGCCTTTATCTATCCTGTGTGGTAGTAAGCTTGCTTAACTTGCATTATTCCACTATGGAATGGCTTTTAAGTTAAAAGTAGACATATGCAAAAGGTGAGGTTATTTTTAGGAGAAAAGCTGTGTAATTTTTCTCAAAAAGTGATGATATTATAAGCTGAAAGCGATGTTATTATTTACATAAATACAAGTCTAATTAGTATTCATTAAAAAAAACTAATATAAAAATATCTACAGTTTTCATTCATACTGTGTATTTAAATATTTATTAACATATTCAAAGAAAAGTCGAATATAAATATGCAGAAAACATTTCACAGTTAGTATTATCAAATTCAATATCGCAATATCATTACCTTCGAGTTTTCCAAATAGCAAAATTGAAATGATGGATTATCAATTTAAGTTTAGACCAAACAATAATAACACCGAAACATGTCGTCATAGAAGACTAAACTACTATCAAATAAGGAGAAGGTAATAAAAACTAAGAAGATATAACTTTGCCAAACATAATCGCCTGTAACAAGTTCCATATATTAATGTCCTTGCTTGGACCTTGCGTGAAATCTTTTAAAGGCCGAAAACAAAGAATTGAAATCAAAATTTATGTATTGTAATGTGTAAATGTAGAAATCGTAATTTTTAATGTTAACTTCAGAAAAAAAAATCCTAAATATCCTGAAAACACTCATCTTGTGATCCGTTTTATACCTATAAAATAAGAAAAAAACTGATCCATATAAATGGCAGCCCTATTGCCAGTGTTACTGCGTTGAGAATTATATTGCATGACATTTGGCAAATTACTAATAAATTGTGCTTATTTAGGAAAAAAAGAAGTTTAAATGCATGTTATTCATGTGAAAGTAGTAGAATTCGTGTAAAAATTTGTGTATCACAAATGCAAATTTTTCATGTCCCTATATAACATATGGTCATAGTGTATTTTGTCAAGGTAAGACTGCTACATTTCAGGGTAAATGGAATGTACCTTGTGACTGTGCTTGTGTAACATGTAGTATACCTATTCATGTATATAATATTAACTAGTGTTGACTACATTGCTGAACAGTTAGTCATATTGAATACAGGTATAAGAAACTTTTTCGATCCCAAGTGGTGCTTAAAAAATTGACTTCATAAATTACTTAATCCTATTAACCATATGATTAGATGTCAGGGCTAAGTGTTTTAAACCAAGTGTACTGTCTTAGATTAAGTTAGTTTGTAAGTCCTCTCATTAAATAAGGCTTGTTTAAATTTCTGCATTTGATTTAAATCATACATATTTTTATTTAATTTGTGTTTAATAAGCAAAATTATATTCCCTTTCAAAATTATGTGCGCTCACTGTGTAAAACAAAAATTGGGAACTAGATATGATTTGAAATATATATTTTAGACTTAACATAACAATATTTACATTCTGTACTCATCTGCTAAAAAAAACTTATGTCAAATTTACAAGACCCATATTATATGAAGTGGATGAATCCTAAAATTATTAAATATACAACCAAGTATATTTTGGAATACTTAGCAGATTCTTATTCTTATAGGTAGGCTGGCATTGTTTTTGTGGCAAAATATATTTTGTGATGTGAACTGTAGAGTTTTTACTAAGATATTTTTATTCATTTGTATTTCTACCATTTTATTGCATTGGAACTACCCCAACCATACTCCACTAGGTATTTAAAATACCCACTAACACATACCTACTGTACTGTGATTGTCATTCATAACCCTTCACATTTGTTGGCAGTTTTATATAATAAGATTCCATCTGTAGGCAACTTTGTAATTAAAGTGTATTTGAGAGAAACTTACAATTATTTTTAGCTAATTTTAGCAATATATATATTGTACACTTTCAGAATATAAGTGTGTTTTTATGTAGTGTGTGTGAAGTGTGTTTCCAAATATTTAAATGTCTGGGCAAGATGGATTATGTATTATCTAGAAATAGGTTTTGATGGTCTTCATATTTTGTTTATTACTCAATACATTCAAGCATGCTTTTAACGTTAATAAAATAACTTTATTTGGAAACTTACTTACTTGTTTAGAAATAAACTCTGTAAGGGAAAAATAAGCAACAAAATAGTTTGGACATATTAGTTGGGGTTTTTTTTCACAAGAAGCATTACCAAAAAATAACCAAACACTTTCACTTAAAAGTTTATAGTATTTGATTCATAAACATAAACAAAACTTCTTAGTTTTTTTTTTCTTTGATGGTTGATAAATTACACATAATTAAAATGTTTGGTCATTCATAAATTTAAGCTAAAGTAATTATGCTTATAGAACAGCTAAACATTTAAAATTAAACATGTTTTTGGGCTTGGATGGTGATGTGTTTTTTTCCATTAATTTTACCCATATTAGTACTCACGCTCTGGTATCTGATTGGTATAGAAAGAAACAACTTTTTTCTCATCTTTACTTTTGCTCAGATTAAATGTTTATTAGTTGGAGTGTTGAAGAAGAACAAATGACACTATTTCTCAGTTCCCACCCATTTTCCGCATGATAAGCAAGAAGCAACTCTAGCATTCAATCTCTTTTAGCTTATCTTAACTCATCGCTGATCTTTCATCTTTGTTTGTCAGAACATTTCTTACAATGCTTCGGATTCAGTTGCAGCTACAGCCAATGTATTGGAATAAATTTCTTCCATTCAGCACAATTCCTAAAATAATTGTTTCAATTCAAACAGTGGTTCTGAAAGCCTTCAAAAATACAAAGTTTACTTAGTTAACTGATTTTTAACAAATTTGGTACATTTAACTTATAAACATCTTGAATGTACGTACTCACCTTGAAACACAGCGACACCAGCATTTACTATACTAGTGCATGAAAATTCATTATTATTGTAAGCTACACACATTCTCATTATTTCTCTAGATTCTTATGTGATTTATCTTAATAATATCTTGTGTGTGTGTGTGTTTTAGTAAATGATGGTTACGGGGCATTAATTTATTACATGAAGACTATGCTAATCTATTTCACTGCTGAATGTGTTATATCCAGTGATGGCTTGGCTCGTGTAATTGAACACATAGGCATGTGACCGCCCAATGTTTTGATTAAAGTTAATAGAATAGAATTATATTTTAGTAAACTTGGAAGTAAGACGACTCATTGGAAGTGACAGACCTTGATTGGTGTCCTAGAGGAGAGAAACAAATAAAAAAATTAATATACTTTGTGTAAAAATTGTGTTGCTATGTCAGGGTTAGATATATATGTAGTGGATATTACATATTAGGCTTATAGAAAGTGTAAATAGACAGAACATATAAGTTTTTTGTTTGTTTGCAATGTTTCTTCAGAGGTGAATACTGTGCACACTTTTCTTAATAGTGTTAAATTAACTCATCAGGATAAGGTGACCAAATGTAATAGTTGAAAGGTTTGAAATACAGTGGAACCTGGCTATTTTGAACTTGAAGGGACCAGAAAAAAAATTCAAACCATCCAAAAATTCAAATTAAATAAATTTCTTAAAAGGAATTGAAAAGAAACACAAAATAAACTCACACGTGACAAGAATATCGCTACGACCGAATCACTAAGAACAGCGCATGTAACCGCTCTAGAGGTTTGACCTTGACCAACGGAGTACAGAACTGTACGTGTAAACAAACATGTCTTGGTTTAGCGGGGGAAGGGCGTGAAGAAGAGTACTGACCCCATCCCAATGAATGTCGTCTCCCCTGTTTCCAAAAATAGAACAACACAGCGTTGCAACTAGCAGTAGGTAAACAATACTGCACAGTACATTACAACTTAGGAAAAGTTTGAATCAACCAAAACAAAATTTGAATTATCCACAATTTTTTAACATTGTTTTAATACATAATTCACAGGACTGGGCGAAAAATTCAAATTAAAGACCATTTCGAATTAGTCAGGTTCCACTGTACAGAAAAAACCTGATTGCAAACGCTAATTCAATATGAACATTTGCCAAAAACAGACTTGGCTACATAGATGTTCATTTAATCCTTTTTTTGTTTTTATTGCTGTTTTATAAAGCACTAAAAAGCATGGATAAAACATGGCTAACTAGACATAACATATAAGCAAACAGAGTTAAAAAGCACACAAATTCACATCTCCACAAGAATGCCATTATTGGATTTTCAATGTTAGGTCAGGTAAACAGATTAACAGTCTGTCTGAGATGTGTTTGTCAACTCTAAAAAGAATAAATACATTTCTTACAAATACAATTACTATAAACAAGCTCATCGCAATGTGCTTCATATTGAAAAAAATACTTCAATCAAGTTATAGACTAAGTTTGCAAGTATTAAATAGATCAGGATGGACTTTCTCTCCAGACAGTAAATTAGCAATTGGCTGTAAAAATATATCTAAACAGTTACTTTTAATGTAGCCTACATATGTACAGAAATGTATATGTATGCAAGCCGTTATGTATGTGCTATGTTGGAATTAAAATTTACAGGGGCCTATATACAGTGGCGGATTTAAAAATTTTGCGCCCCTAGGCACAATTATAATATGCAACCCCCCCACTCCCCCTTCCAGGAAAGAGGTGGGTGGTGGGGGGAGTTAGTATTCGAGAAAAGATTTCAATGAAAGAAAATTAGGCATATTTCAGGGGTGTTTAAGCATATTTTGAATGGTTTTTAATATTCCATATTATTTTTGTCGGAAACTATTTTCATATCTCTTGTTTAACACACTTTTGTTTTAAAACTAACTTTCTTTTATAAATTAAAGTTCAATTTGATTATCAGCATTTATTAAAGTTTTTCTAATAATTCCTTGTAACTTTAATAAATATGGTAATTTTTTTATATAGCAATAAAAATAAAACAGAAGGTCCCCATCAATATTTATTTTATAACAAAAGTTTGTTTCCCAACAATCCTCTTCAGTGGTCGAATGGTCTAAGGCAGAGGTCCCCAACCTTTTTTGTACCTTAGAGCACATTCAAAATTAACGGTAGTGGTCCGGGCACCAATTACTTTTTCAACTAAATTTATAGCCGAACATAATTCATGATGCAAATAATGCACACACAAATATAAGTTACATATTATTAAAAAAAATTGTGAGTTTTTTTATTCGCATATAAAATAGCACAAATTGTGCACACGCAGTCCAAAACCAGTTTAAACAATTGAAACCATTTTCACCAAACCAAAAGTCAATCACAATAAATAAATTTTAAAAAATACTGCTTTATTTACGATTTTAACAAGACCAACATAAATACACAAGGAAATATTTAAATACCCACCACCATTTTAGTGATTAGGTACATTTTAAAAATATATGTTTATTCTGTGTTCATTCAGGCGACACAGCTGGGTAGATTCATGCCAAGATATTTACAAAGCAAATATGAAGTATTAGAAAGTATAATGCTAGTTCCGAGCAATAAAGTACACTTTGAAAATGAGCCTGAGGGATTGGAAAGAGGGGGCTTTCAATCACCAACTTCTTGGGAACAGCATACCTGGAGATAATCACAAACTTGATTTTTGTCAGAAAAGTGACAGATTAAAATTATTAGTCAAGAACTTTTCAGCTGTGGTCAAAAAATGGCGGGCAGACGCAAAAGGCTCGGCGGGCATAGTGTTGGGGAACCCTGGTCTAAGGCGTCTCTCTCGTGTTAGATTGGGCTGCTGAATACAGGGAGATCAGGGTTTGAATTCTTGTAAGGTCTACTGGGGGTGGGAATGGTTCCCCACTCTCCTTCCATGAAAAGGTAGGCAGATTACCTCTATACTGCTTCCTTCCTCATTCCTACCCAATTAGAGTATGGTATACAAGTATAACTTGAACAGGTAATAATACACTGTGATAACAAAAATTAAATGTCAAAAAATATTTAAAGTGTGCTTAAGAACCTGTAAGCAGAATATGTATGACTCAGTGAATGGATGTTATTGAAGTGGAGGAAGTGTGGAGAAAGTTAGTGAGGATGGATTAAGTATGGAGTTGTAGTTTTTTTAGGAGCTATATGAACAGTTTCTTGCCAACTCCTTAAGGGAACAGTGTGATTAGATATGTATGTACATTACCTCATTTACTTTATACCTCATTTTTATTTAAATTTATGTTTAAAATAAATAAAGAGATTATGTAAATAATTACAATAAACTTAAATACAAAAAAATACTTTTATACAAGTTTGTGAAATGTCTTTGATTCAAGAAGTACTCTTGTTTTATTGTTAAAAAAGTGTGCTAAACATTTTGAAATGTCTTTAAATTTAATAAACCTAAACATATGTTTATGGACACCTTGTTTGTTTTAAATAAAATCACGTGTGTTGCAGAATTGTTGTTTTTTACTTTTTAATATATTTTTCCATGTAGCGTAGTTGATGAGTAAATTATGATCCTAAAGAAGACTTAGAATTTATGTGAACTAGTTGTAATGGGAGAACAGATTAAAGAATGATTCACACTCTAAGGACCTTGCGCCAACAACCTAAAACAGGTCATCCCCATATGAGTTACCATGTAAGGCCTTCATTTAATTCACACTTACAAGCTTGTATGTCGACCGTGCTGCTACTATGTATGCCCTGAATACTAATGATACAACAACATGGCTAGCACACAGTAAGTATAAGTGTGAACCCATTTTAATATTGCAAAAAACAAAAAAAACCTCTCGGAACTCTGTTTTCATAGTTTCATGTCATACCTAATTGAGCTAAACTTGATTTTTAAGGTGTTTAACCCTTTGAGTACCAACATCACTCACAGTGATCCCATGTTTTTGAGCTCTTAGTTCAGTATTAAGTCAAAAGATAAGGTAGATTTTATTTCCACGGCATTTGCATATGTTCAGGTTACTTTTATTTTTATTTGCACTTAGAGTTTTGATATAGCGAACACAAAAATTATTTTATAACTTTTATCTTTGGCCTTGTTTGTAAACATGGCTACTAAAAGGTAAGCTGTGATTCAATACACAGAAATAATTGCTATATTTATTGATAGCTCAAGTGAGAGTGATCACTTTGTTAGTGATTATGAAAGCAGTGATTTTTAATTTATAAATAATGAAACTGAACAGGAATTATTTTCTAGTGAAAGGGAAAGATAGGAACCAGTAGGAGTGGCAGCTGACGTTGATAAGGTGAGAGTGAATATGAATGATTCCTATAAGAATGAAATAAATCTAGAAGATCAGAATAATCCACCCCATCCCAACCTTTTCATATTTATGCAGAAGTATCAGGTTTTAAGTCCCCCTTACCTCCACTTCTGATTCAAGTCAATTATTCATTTTAGACTTTATTTTAGTATAACCCTGCTAAACTTGATTGCTACTATGCATAGCCGAATTTTAGTGTAAAATCTAAAGTTAGCCTAGTTTTTTTGTAAATATTGTTATTAACTCAGTTTTTATGTTCTTTTCAATGATTATTCTATTTCAAGCTATTTAAATTTTCAAAGCTTAAAAATTAATTTTAAATAAAAGTGTAAATTTTGGTTAATATCTTGGCTAGTGATTTTTTATTATATTTAAAAATTTAAAAGTATGTGTATGATTATATAATCGGATTGGCAAGCATGTTAGCTAATTTATGTAAAAATTTGAGTGCAAGAAGTTCAAAGACTAATGAGTTGTTAAAATTTAAACAAAATCCTCTATTTTTCAGCAAAATAGCACATTTTTTTGTCATTTCTCTTGGCACTCAAAGGGTTAGTAGAAATATTACAAATTTGGTAAAGCTATATTTTTATCATTTTGAATTTAAGTATTATTGTCAAGGTGACACCTAGAAGGAAGATCCATTTAGTATTATTTAGAACCCATCTCAGTGGCCGTGTGTTCTAAGATGCTACTCTCGCAGTAGACTGGACTACCAAGGATGGGGAGATTGAGGTTTGAATTTCAGTCGGGTGTACTGAGGGTGGTTTCTCTTAAAAAGTTTTCTACTCCCTCTATATAAATTCAGGTAAACTTCTTATAAAATTTAACCTTCCTAATACTTGAAACCATTAGCGTAATTAGTAAATATACAGATAACCCAAATAGGTAGTAAGACGCGGTGCTCTAAAATAAATAGATAAAAACGTTTAAGCTTCCATTGTTACAGTTGTCAAGGTCACACCTGGGAGGAAGATCCCCTTGGGTGGGAGCATGTTCTAAGGCATTGCTCTTGTGTTGAATTAGATTGCTAATGATGAGATTGGGGGTTTGAATCCCCAAATGGTTTCTCTCTCCCCCTCCATGAAAATCTATCTTATTTATCCCTACCCCATTAGTGTAAATATGTGGGCAACCCAAACTGGTAGTAAGACACACTGTACCAAAAAACTGAAAGCTGAGACAAGTACAACAGTTTTGACATCATCTGATTTTATTTAAATCATGATGTTGACACATTTGTAAACCAGAAGTTTCTAGAATAAAATATGGTTGATAATTATCTTGAAATTATGTGATTAAACACTAAATAAATTATGATAAACTCTTTATCACTTATGATGTTTGGTCCAGCTCAGAGCCATACTCAGATTTTTATTTTCAGCCATGCTGAAGGCCACATTACAGGAGATTGCAAGGATTTGTTTTACATTAAAGGTTTTTTTCATTCATATGGATGTGAAACATGGTCTCTTACCTTACACGATGAAAACAAGGTGCTTAGGAAGATATTAGCTCCATCAAGGGATGAGGCTACAGGGGATTGGTGGAGTTTACATAATTATGAGTTACATGCCCTGTACAGGTACTTAGCACAAGCCATTGATAGGATACACAAGTCTGACCAAATCTAGAACCGTGTTCAGGGTACTATTTAACTGGCAAACTCTATGGGAAGAGACCGTTGGGAAGACTAGATGCAGATGGGATGAACATTAGAATGGATCTGAAAGAGATGGGGTGTAATGAGGTGGACTGGATAGAACTAGCTCAAGATAGGGATAGGTGGCATATTTTTGTTTGGCGATGAACTTTCCTAATGCCATAGGGTAAGTAAGTATGACAAAGAGGACTGAATTTTAAGAAAGCACAGCAACATTTGTCTTGAGAAGAAAAAAAAGTTTGATCATATCACGTACAAAACCTATCCCATTATTGAATGATCTATCTTTATTCTATACATATGTGTTGAGCTCAATAGTACACACCTGAAGGTTTAATTAGTTATTATTTTGGGAACATAAATTAATACTCCATAACAAAAATCACTTTATAATGGCCTATTTTCATTTTATAGCTAGTTGAAGAACCTGGCATTGCTTGGGATGATTGTTTGGTTTTTAACTATACCATCCCTAGTTACAGTTTGTGAGAACTATTAAAAATTAATTTGAAATAATTTTATTCCAAAAAGGCCTTAAAATATAAAATTGCTAAAAATGTGGGTTTAAAAAAAGTAATATTAATTTATTTATGATAAATACTTTTGATTGGAGAAAACTGCATGTTTTTGAAATACAATATATTATTATTATTATTATTAGCACCGCGTCTTACTACCCGTTCGGGTTATACACACTTACGCTTATGTGTAATGGTAGGGTGATTATGAGATGAAATGAAGGACCTACAGTTTAACGTGGAATCCAAACCACGGTGGAGGCCTGGCATTCCTCACATTCACAAGTCGTGAGAAATACAATATACACATTACATTTGAACTGATTAGAGCTTGTTAATACAGTGAACTCTCATTTAAAACAGACACCTCTGAATAGCAAATTCTTCCTAATGGCAGAAAAAGTGTGGGCTCTTACAGTGAAACAACTTTCCAATCGTGGATGGACACTGCTAGAGAGACATATTTATGCATAAACATATTATCTAAACAGTGGACAAAAATTGGAAAACGCCAGTCCATATAAGTTACAGTGTTTTACTGTAGGAATGTAAAGTCATGTCATCAACTAGTGAAATCTGAGCAGTCCTGCCTTCCCCCTCTAGGAAAAGCTTTTAAAATAACCTACGTAATAATGACTATACAGTACAGTACAGTACTTCAAGGTCGTACATCCCACCACTTCCTAGCCATCAACGGGGGTTGTTCCAGCAGCTTGGTCTAATAATGTTCATTCGTAAATTCAGAGTACAGAAGGTCTATTTTCACATTTCATTTTATTTGCGTGTTGTTCTGTGTATTATGCTAGCTTTACTTTAAGCTACGCATAATTGTATTATTAGTTATAAATCTGCCATACAAAGCTGTACAGTACAGTAATTAGATTGTTTTACTTAACACTCACAGTAGGCTATATAGGTTCATATAGATTTGTTTTCAACCAGAGTATTATTTTCTAATAGTATATTAACATTAATTTTCCAAATAACGTACATTTTTATTCCTGGGAGGTGTCCGCTATTAAATAATTTCACTGTTTTAGTTTGAACTTCTAACAAATCACTCAAATCAAGTACATTGATTACTATTTTTTTTAATATATCAGGGTTTAAAAAACCCGGGCTAATTAAAAAAAACTGTTGGGTTATTTATATATATATATATTTTTGTTGTAGTTTGAATAAATATATTATGTATTTAATCTGATTAAACCAATAATTTAAATATATTAATTATTCTGGATTCAGAAAAACATATTTTAATTTCAATATAGTTAAGAAAGGAGTAATAAGAGACACAATAAAGAAAACTATAATATAACAAAGTAATTCTTGGCAACAATACTGTCTAAGCTAGCAGTTTGACAGAAAAAAACTGTTAGTATAGAGGGAATAAAAAGAGGTGGGAGGGGAGACCACGAATCAAATTACTGGCAAGCTGCAGAATTGATTTGTTGCTTTCTTTACTTAAAGATAAAAAAAAGTAAACCTTTTGTTATCGCATTTGATTTTTTGACAAAGTATTATTTCTAGGGCCTAGCATTAGTACAGTGTATGTACCTTAAAATTATATTATCCCAAGTGAAGTTAAATGTTCACGCCGATATTATATCGGTTGTGCTGCGACCTAGTTGTTGCACAATTAAGTAAGACACTAGTGACACCATGTAGTCGATTATAGAAGCATAGCTTACCGCTTTCTGACGAGAAAAGTAGAACATACTAAAGACCGGCTCCGCTGTTTCCCTGCGGCTGTAGCTATTCTCTCGCGTCTGTGCAGAGTGAAATAAAAATACATTTCAGTGTGCAGAGACGTGGTAACGTTGACGGAGGGAATTGCATCTCTCACGATTGAGAACGAGCAATTATACTCGGGATAATATATAAATCACGCGTTTTATCGGTTTTAAACTCTATTATTATTGACAGCTTCGGTCATCTATAAGAATATATTTGTATACAATTTGATGACATTGATCGTAATAAAATTATTATCATAATGAAACTAACAGAATAATTAACTAGACATTTTATTTACTAGCTAAAATTTAAAAGAAGAAATTATGTACCTTCTAAGATGAAATCCGATGCCAAGGTCAACTTGATTTACAACAATGTGGTAAGTGGAAACATATTTTTGGATGAACTAATTAGCTTTGAGATAATTTGTGTCAAAATTTAAATTAAGATTTCCAGTCCAGATGCTACAGATTATCAACTAGATTATGCTTGAAGTATTTATTATTTATTTGACATTGTATTAATTATACTTTTAACTAATATCTCGTGATAATATTACATACCAATAACCCAATAAAGGTCAAATTATATAATTATATATTGTATATTTATCGCTTTCAAGTTATTATACAAAATAAAACTTAGTTGACACAATATTTATAGTATTTCATGTCAGAAATCTCTTTTCTCAATATATAATACTTGTGAATTTTCAAATATACTCAACAGCTTTTGTCAAACAAATATTTTTCAAAACGTTCCACAATATTTATATTCCGTACCCATTTTGTTGATAATTCATTCAATGATGAAGAAGTGCCTGAGTTTACGTTTATTTCGGAAAGGAAGAGTAACTAATGTAATGGGAACATGAGTTCAAATCACCGTGGTTTCATCAGTTTTTTACTAAAACAATTTTATCCACACGTCATGAAGGACGTTAGTCATTGACGAATCTACTATTTAAGCTTTAACATTTGGTAAAAGGCAGATTATATATATAAGTTGTTTATATTGTTTATGATAACAAGGATACGCTTATTTTTATTAATGTGTTTTGGTAAATTCTACTCAATTTCAATAATCATATAATACCTTTAACATCAACAATGTAAATATTACAATTAAACAAAGGTGTATTTGAATACTTACAAGTTTTAAAGTATATTTTTATATTAATACCCGGAATAAAAGTGAGGTGCGATTTAACAACAAACCAAAATATTTTTATATTTGAGCAAATTAGTTCTTACAACTTCTGGTATCTTAATTTCAATACCACCTTGCATGTGAACGTCAAATTTAGGCCTACATTTTTATTTATTTACTTGAGGTATTTAACGTGCACTTTCTGAACCGACTTATCATAATCAGCACACGAGAATTTCTATGAGTGAAAGTGAAAGAGTCTACCAATTTTGCCGGGAAAGGTATTTTCACATAACTTACAGGATTCTTTTACACGCCACAATCGATATGGGGCCAACGGTCTTATTTCCCTCCCAAGGAAGCTGTGTTACGGATTTTTATCACTCAAGAAAAATACATCGATCCCGGCCGGGTTTGAACCCACAAACATCAGGTCCTGAGACAAGCACTTTACTCCGAGCGTACCGAGTTCGATAGATACACTAGTGTGTCCTTTACTGAAAAGTCAAAAATTTATAATTTTACATATAACATCAATTACTATCAGGGACACACTGAAGGGGTGTTTTGGTGACTCCTTTCCTTACCCCTAGAAATTACGATTCGTAATTTATTTTAATATTCATGGTGACCTGGTGGTCTAGGGGTAAGGTGTCGGATTTCTATGCTGGGGTTCGGGGTTCAATCCTCGGTCCCGGCACAGATTTATCTGATTACCAAACCCTTCCTTCACCTCTGACAAGACAAATCTTGTGAATGTGGGGAATGCCAGGCCTCCACCGTGGTTCGGATTCCACGTAAAACTGTAGGTCCTTCATTTCATCTCACAATCATCCTACCAATACACATGAACGTAATTGCGTATAACCCGGACGGGTAGTAAGACACGGTGCTAATAATAATTTAATATTCATACTCAATATCAAGACTACGAACTTGTCATAAAATGCACACCTACACCCATATTTATTTTATTTAAAAAATTAGGTACTTCAAGAGATATTAATTTATTGTTTAAAATAATTCCTTGTCATCTCCTGCAGGGGGATATTGCCACGGGCCACTGTAGATAGAATAAACATCCTCCCTACCCCTTATCCACAATACCCCAAAGTAAATGTTTGGTTATGGTCCTCCGGCCAACTATCAAATAAGACTAAAGTATCCTAAGGCTCGTTTCGACATACAACATCGCATACATCAGCCTAGCAAAGATTACACATACTCTACTATCAAATTATGATTGAGCTTATGACCAACAAAGAATATTTTCCTAAAAATGTTCAATCTTCTCTAAAAAGGTGAAAGCAACGAGGAAATATGTCTTTATTGCTTACATTTTATAGTTCTTGAAAAACATATTGAAATGTAGTAAGGAAACAATTTTTTTAAAAATATAATCATAGAATTCAATGTGGAATATAGTTGAAATTTGGAATTTAATATAGGTCCATATCTTACTCTAGTTGATCTTTGGAATTTATATTAAATTCTAAATTTCAACTATATTCCAGATTAAATTCTATGATTATATTACATTTTATAGGTTTAACATCAGTACTTTCACTTAATGTTAAGTTTATATACCAACAATGTGGGATGGGAGGAGACGCGATTTGAAGTAGGTATTTCTGCAGTTATAACGAAAATAGTTTTCGGCCTAATTAAGTAAAATATTGCTCCAATAGATACATTTAGCTTAATTTGCCCCACATACCTATTAAACTTAACAGTTCTTGAATATTTATCAAGCACCATTTGATGAGAAAGAGTTTGATTAAAATTAAAAAGTCTTGGTCAAATTCCACGATGCTCATGACAAATATTCAATAATTTGAAATTACTGTACTTTTTGTTTTAGCATCGCGTTTTACTACCTGTTCGGGTCATACGCTCATATACCAATTACGCTAACGCATTAGGGATTAGGAAGGTTATATTTATAGGAAGTGTACTCACATTTGCGTGGAGGGAGAGTGTAAAACCATTAAGGAAAACCGCCCTTAGTACACCCGACCGAGACTCGAGCCTCAATCTCCCCGTCATCGGCAGTCTATCTAGTCTACTGCGAGAGTGGTGCCTTAGACCATGCAGCCACCAAAGAGGGTTTGATATACCTGGTTGTAGAAAACTAAAATAAACCTATCTACTGAAGCGTTATTTTATTTGCGTATAGTCTGAAAAGTGCTAAATATGTATTATAAACTGTACCTCTTTTTTGCCTAAACGTTTTTTGTTATAAAACTACATAAACACTGACCTTAACTCGCGCTCCTTTCTATCCCACCTTGAATTAAGTAAATATTAGCTAAGCCTGTATTGACTTAACAACATGTGCTATTATTATTATTTATTTATTCAGGCTCGTTATTTCAAGTGTGGCTGTTGGTTGTTAAGTGGAATCCAAATTATTTATATTTCGTCTGAATTTTCATCCAACACGCAAAGAGTAAATTTTGATCAAGCCAGGAGCTGAACCAAAGTTTCTTCAAGATATTCGTTCAGTATCATAAGATAATCGTCTTGCCATTATTCACAATATTCAAGATTAACGTTAATTTAAAAAAAAAAAACATTATTATTA
>CABEEJ010000036.1:336421-347223 GCA_901482245.1 Timema douglasi
TATATATATATATATATATATATATATATATCAAGACTAGGTGACTTTAAACAATCATGACCAATTGTTTGGAAAAGTGTTGAGGAAAAATGTGTTTTACATAACATTTTATGTGAGACTGTACTATTTTCATGCTTTCGGGGCTCCAACTGTTGCTATCAGGATGTCATCTCTATTGGAGTGAACGTACTCTTAATTTTCACTAAATTTAGTCCATGGTGAGGAGATACTTGTAATTGAATCAGCCAAGATAATCTACGATGTTTGTAAAAGATCTCCGAGAGTTTATTTGAAACAAAACAGCAAGTTTGACTTGAATTTCATTCTGATTTTGTTTATAAATTGTTTTTAAAATGCCAAACCTATGCCCACAAAAATTATTATTATTATTTAGCAGAAGTTGTATCAGATTGATTTACGAGTATCCATACGTTAATGTTATTCATAATTTGTTTTATTATTATTATTATTATTTTTATAGATTATTATTGAAATTTGGATAGGAGAATGGCTATCAGGATAGAAAGATATTGGGTAGCTAAACACAATTTTATTTAATGTAGCATCTACTGCTTTTAAACAATTTTTTTGCTGTCGAAAAATACTTTTTTTTATAAGAACAATAGTTCATATTTCTAAATCAAGCATTTTAGGGGTTTTAGAGGATATATTTATTGTTGTGTAAACATCTTTATCAAATTTACTGATCTTTCAAGGCTTAAGTATAAATACTTCAATAATTGTAATAATAATTGTTTATTAACCTGTGAAAATATTATGAAAGATAACAAATACGTTTATTTTATAACTAGAGACAGTTCCCCCCCTGCCTAGAAAAAAGAGGACTTTTCCAACAACAACAAACATGTTCAAAATGGTTAAATTACTCAAATATTAGAATCCCACTCGCCATACTCCGTTATTTCTCCTATTACTCAATTACTTGAATCCCACTTGCCATACTCCGTTATTTCTCCTAGTACTCAATTACTTGAATCCCACTTGCCATACTCCGTTATTTATCCTAGTACTCAATTACTTGAATCCCACTCGCCATACTCCGTTATTTATCCTAGTACTCAATTACTTGAATCCCACTTGCCATACTCCGTTATTTCCCCTAGTACTCAATTACTTCAATCCCACTCGTCATTGACAGTTATTGAAGCTCAATTCATTGATTCTAACTTGTCACATTCAATTATTGTCTTTCTATCTTGACCCACTCAATTAATGTCACTTTCAACTGTCGGGCTTACTTGTTACACTAAACTATTAACGTAAACTTCAATATTAAACAATTCAATATTGCAAATACAAATATTAAATGCATATGGACACAGTATAGTAATAATAATAATAATAATAATAATAATAATAATAAATTAAATAAAAGTAGTTTTAGTTTTTAAATATTCTAGAAGTTTAATTTCTTTACAATAACCTCATTTTTAATGTATATTAAGATTTTTTGTACCTGAATATTTAATATAATGTTAATAATAATATTAGCACTGCGTCTTACTAACCCGTTCGGGTTATACGCTTTTTAAGTACTAATTACGCTAATGGATAAGGAATTGGGAAGGTTGAAATAGAGGAAGTGAACTCGCATTTGCGTGGAGGGAGCGTGGAAGGCCATTTAGGAAAAACCACCCCCAGTTCACCCTACCGAGATTCGAACCTCGATCTCCCCGTCTGCAGCAGTCGATCTCAACACGAAACTAGCGCGTTAGCCAACTACGCCACCGAGGCGGGTTATATAATGTTGAAGTACAAATTGTTATTATTCTGAAATAATTTATTTTTTCAATTTCATTTCTATTAAGCTATTTTATTATTACCTAGTGACTGATCATTTCCAATATTAAACTGAAATGTCTATATTAATCCACGAACTTTCTTGTTTTAACTGTGCTGATTGGACTTGTTGTCTTCAAGACTTCCTCCATGATATAACGGTAGGTTTTAAAAATAGATGTGTCATTTTAAGCTACTTACAGACAGTGTTTACAAGGGGGAGAGAAATGGTATTATGATTCTTGCAACCCCTTGTTACATATTGTCAGTCACGGGCTTACAGTTTTTTTAAACGTATGGCCTATTTGACTGTGAGAGGTGCTGTATCTAGTTCGGTCCCCTTGTATGTTGACTTTTTAGCCGCTCTGTGGGTATATCTTGGGGATTGTCTACACATCATACCCGCCATGAGCTGACGTTATGATAGTGATAATGAAGGTGTGGGACCTGTGAGAATCTTAGGTGCTGAGTAAGTAAACAAGCCAAATGGGCTGGCAGGCGCATAGATAACCACCAAGGCCAGAAGGGCATGTAAACAGCAACAATAGGTGCCAACTAATCCAAGCGCCAAAAATGGCGTCATCAGAAAACAACGATATTACACTAAGAATTGACCTCCATGTTAATATTAATTACACCTCTCATAACCAAAGGTTAAGACCCAAGAACGGGCTTGTGCTCTAGCATTAGATCTAAGGTGAGAATAGGATCACAAGTTGTCGTCATCTGACAAGCCTAAACATCGGTATGAAACTTTTAATTATTTATATATAAATCTCGAAATACCTAACAATAATAAATAATCTGAATATCTAATAACAAGTAGAATGTCTACCAGAGAAATATTAACTTGGTGGCGCGTGGCCCCTTCTTTAACTAACATAAGATATAAGTGATATAACGATATTAAACTAGAATATCAAATTTAATAACAAACAAAATGTCCACATTAGAAATATTATCCATGCCGGATCGCGGCCCCACATTTAACTAACATCTAAACGTAAATTGCCCACCAATAATAAACTATCCCAATCCTTTTTAACATCAAATAGATCATGACAACAGAAAATAATAAAGAACATTTTGTTACTGTCTCTCTACTAGTTTTATTTATTATTATTATTATTATTATTTAGCACCACGTCTTACTACCCGTTCGGGTTATACGCTCTCTACTAGTTAAAGCAGGCCATGAAACTTTCCGTGAAGCGGATATAATAAATTTAAGATAAAGCCAATCAGGTCAAAAGGTCTTCCCAAAACACCCTAGGAACGAGCACAGCTACGGGCTGGTCGCCCATGGTATCCAAATATGCCATAGCCTTAAAGGCAGAAAACCGTAAAATAAATAATAATAAATATATGTAAGTCCTGAATAGTAGATTTAGAATTATAAAGATTTAGCGCCAGAGAGGATTTTGAGAAACATGTCGAGCCTACTTAATAGTCAGGCCTCTCACCTCGAAAAGCCCAGAGTGTATGTAATACGTGATTACATTCTGGACTCCAACCGTTATATATCCTAAGGAAATCCTGTGTTCTCGGGGTGCGGAGAGCAACGGAAAGGAAAGGGGTAAGGGTTCCATATCAGTCTACACTTGTCCACACGCATTTAAGTCTATACACCATCACAGTTCGTAGAAGTTCCGAATGCGCGCGCTGAGCTCACGCGCGACGCTGCTCATTTATTTAGGAGAGTGGTTCAACCAACACGACTGGCAGCGAACTTCGGACCTCGAACTAGTTCAACGCTGGCAGTGCTGCGGTGTGTATATGTCGGATTGTAGTCGCGCCGGAATAAGTCAAATGGGGCTAACTTGGTGAGTTATACAACTTATCCGAATTTATGTTGAAACAAGGTTACACAATGTTCAGTATTAGGAACTTCTATGAACTCTTTATCTCCATTCATATTTAGTCAGAAATGATCCACGTGTAATAGTGTTCGCGTAAATTTACAATTTCGAGCCGACTGTATCACAGAGTTGATTGTCATGTGATGTGCGCCTAGCTTATCAGACCATGGTGACCATAGAAACAGTTCCCCTTTCGGGAAAAATACTTATGGTATCACCGGGAATCGAATCCGGGATCTCTAGATCACTAACCAGAGGCACTGACCACTAGATCAAGAGTCCGCTCTAGATTCTCAATGATGCATCATTTTAATTGAACTTATCAATTATGTGAACTTCCAAGGAGTCAATCATTTAACCTATGGGTGACCTGGTGGTCTAGGGGTAAGGTGTCAGACTTCTGTGCTGGCAGCCGGGGTTCAATCCTCGGTCCCGGCACAGATTTATCTGATTACCAAACCCTTCCTTCACCTCTGACAAGACATCTTGTGAATGTGGGGAATGCCGTGGTTCAGATTCCACGTTAAACTGTAGGTCCTCCATTTCATCTCACAATCACCCTACCATTACACATTAGCGTAAGTACGTATAACCCAAACGGGTAGTAAGACGTGGTGCTAATAATAATAATAATAATAATAATAATAATAATATAATAATTTGACCTATGTTTACATTATGGTATATTCTGATTTTGGTAGCTACTCATTTACAAAAACAATGATTATAGTATAGTCAGTCATACATCAAGTCATATTATCTGCATCCATCACTTTTGATAAATTTTACCAATCACTTATAAAATAACACAAATAATATAGTAAAATTTTATCAATATTGGCCGCAAAGATCTAATTATGTTGCTCTAAGCTGTTCTTGCAAACAAAATTGGTGTATAGTTAAGATCTGATGAAACAATTACGTGCCATAATATTGAACTAAATTAATTAATTGATTTATTACTTATCTTACTATCATATTTATATGATAAAACAAATAATAGTATTGTCAAAGGATATGATTGGTTGACTACCTAAAATTAATGAGTTCGTTACACATTTTATCTATATTGATTTTTTTTTGTTTAGCTTTCTCGGTTTCACATGATTTGATCCGATATAATGGCGGGGAAATTTGTGTGTTTAAGAGGAGGAGGGTGCAAGTA
This sequence comes from Timema douglasi, assembly GCA_901482245.1. Taxonomy (NCBI): domain Eukaryota; kingdom Metazoa; phylum Arthropoda; class Insecta; order Phasmatodea; family Timematidae; genus Timema; species Timema douglasi. Next base: position 341,246 of record CABEEJ010000036.1, read on the forward strand.
GAAAAAAAAGCTTCTTTGAAAGGTTTGGTTACTTAATCCAAAGGGGGGGGGGGGCGGTCTGGGATGGTTTCCAAACAAATGTTTGAAAATTACATGGCCTACTCTGGATTTTTTAATCCTAAATAAAAGCCTTCTACAAACAATTTGAGATGGTCCAGCCAGATTTTTTTTTTAAATATAGGTAGGCCTACATTTAGAAGATATTTGGAATTTGACACAAGGCCATAGCTCAGCTTCATATTCGAGAATATTAGAGGGGAGTAAAATAAATCTAGAGACGGCGAATTCTTTCGGAGGGGTGAGGGGTGTCACCACTAATAAAACATCATTTGAATTTGAATTAAAGAACAAATACATGTAATTGAAACATAATTGTATGTAGTCTATGTGTTCCAACTCGTGGGTGCCTGCTACGATATCCTAATTAATGAATTATAATCGCTCTGTCGGTAAGGTTATTTATTACCAGCTGCGATGGCTCAATTTCGGTAATGTCTTCTCGCTCTAACGGGTCCACTCGATAAAATCGAGCGCATTTATTTACTGATTCATTTTTCATTTAAAGCCCGGCATTTATTTACACCTTTAGGTTAGGCAGAAAACAAGACAGTTAATTTACATCTTCTATTAATATTTATAACTTTTTGAATAGTTATTTTTAAAATATGTAATAGAATTTCTCCTAGATTAAACTTAACAATTACCGGAATGCTTGGCTGAAATGTTGGTACGGGTGACACAAGTGAGGGCTTTATTTGAACACCCTCCCTTAGATTCCCGTGTCCAGGTGTCATTTTTCAATTTTCAGAATATGATATCTAGATGGAGTAATCCTCATTAAAAGCATAAATAATAGCTTTGGCTATTTGACCCTCCCTTAAGGTAAATATTACCTTTAAATTAAGCTGTCCCAAACTTTCTGGTAAGACTTAGATAAAATAGGGTGCTGATGAAATAGTGAATGTAAAATAAAATATCAAATCATTATTAATATTCACAGTACAAGCGTATACTCTTACTAAAGCTATATTTATGAAAACTTTAATATCTAGATGGTGAAATTATGTTTTGTTCTAACATTTTTGGAGGTTTTCTTTTGTTTGGTACTTTTGGTTCTAAAAGGTTAATTTTTTAAACTCAACCTCGTCCCAAATACTATCAAAAGCAGTATCTAATCTCTTGTTTTTTTTTAGGAACTGTAGTAACACATTCACAGTTTTCTTTGAACCAATTATGGTCTTAATTTTACTTTGTACAATAGTACTAAGATTCTCAATGAAAGTACCATAAGACTTAAGATTTATATAAAAAAAATACACCTTCTTTTCAAATCTGATCTCGAAGTCCTCTTGCCTTAGAGCTAGCATCATTACTCCCACGAGCCAACTTGTCTAGAAAATATAGTGCAACTGGGTAAGCTTAGCGCACCTGATAATGACACTTCTACAGTGCAACGAGTTGGAAACAATGGGCGTGGTCTATTATTATTATTATTATTATTATTATTATTATTATTAGCACCGCGTCTTACTACCCGTTCGGGTTACACGCACTTACGCTAATGTGTAATGGTAGGGTGATTGTGAGATGAAATGGAGGACCTACAGTTTAACGTGGAATCCGAACCACGGTGGATGTCTGGCATTCCCCGCATTCGCAAGATGTCTTGTCAGAGGTGAAGGAAGGGATTGTCAATCAGATAAATCTTTGCCGGGACCGAGGATTGAACCCCGGACCCCCAGCACAGAAGTCCAACACCTTACCCCTAGACCACCAGGTCACCGGCGTGGTCTAGCACAAGTCAAATTGTACTATTTAGCGAATTTATTTTTATGAATCTTGCAATGATAAATTGCTTATAAATTGGTTTAAACTGTTCACAAATAATTTTAATTTATTTGAGGTATTTAACGTGAATTTTCTAAACTAACTGATTATATCAACACACGGGTTATAAACTAAATTAAATCTAGGACAGACACAACATCCAGACCCCAGCTGTTAATTCATTACTGTGAAAGGGGAAAATCCACATTTAACAAATGACAATATTTAGGCTATGCCAGGAATTTAACCTGGGACCCTTAGATTAGTAGATATACACATTACTGACTGAACTAAAGTATCGGACTTATCTACAATTAGTTCGCCCAAAACCTACGGCTGGGATTAACAATTTTTTTTTTCATTTTGCTTTTTCATTGCTTTACTTTAACTTTAATTTAACTTCAACGAAACTTTAAATACTGTAGTATGTTCCATACAAAAAAATCATAAATGCCAATTTTGAATAAAGGGTGAATATAATCAATCTCGTCCAATGTTACTGCTCACGACAATCATAAATAAATTGTTAAACTATTTTCCGGCTCTTGTGCATTCAACACTGTGGCCTGCCGAGGACGGGGAGATCGAGGTTCGAATCTCGGTCGGGTGAACTGGGGGTGGTTTTTCCTAGATGGTTTTCCACTCTTCCTCCACGCAAATGAGGGTTCACTTCCTCTTATTCAACCTTCCCAATTCCTAATCCAATAGCGTAGTTAGTACTTAAAGCGTATAAACCGAACGGGTAGTAAGACGCGGTGCTAAATATTATATTAATATATTAACACTGTGGCGACTGTCTTTTTTTTTAGTCCATACCTTTTAACACGAGGGATATTTAACGCATCAATTTGAAATACACTTGTAAACATTTTTAATCAGGGCGACTGCTCGTTGTATCTGTTCCAATACTATTTTTAGCACTGCTTTATGCTTACAGTTAGCGCTGTACGCATATGCACTAATTACGCTAGGGTATCAAGGATGAGAAAGTTTGAATTAGAGGAAGTGTACCCGCATTTGCGTTGGAGGCTAGTGAAAACCGTTTATAATAAACACCCTCAGAGCACTCAACTAAGATTCGAAACCCGATCTCTCCACGATCAGCAGTCCAGTCCAGTCACTCCACTTAAGTATAATTAATACATAGAGGTAATAGGATTCAATTAGTATATATTTATTTAATATTAATATTACGCTCTAGTGCTACACAAATGACTAATAACCACTTGAACAATATTATTTACGGAATCAGGGTGAGTGGATCGAATCTTAAAAAAGTGCACTTGAATTCCCTGGAGCGAGAATGAGATTTTACATTTGGGGTAAAACAAAACACAATACACTTAAACAGGTATTGAACCCTGACCTTCCGTGTAAGAACAATAGGTGCATGTAAATTATTACACCTTCCTTGATGTCTACGCCATTTATTCGACCAAGTGTTAGAGTGGTTGACAGGTGCATAAACTGCTGCCCCAGCATTTTATAGCTACTATTATTTAGTTTCCTAATCACATCCACATCATCACATCATCCACATGTTTCCTAATCATCGTCGCCAATCCTCAAATTTCCTAAACACTGTTCCCATGTTACCTAAACACTTCACCCCGAAATAATCTAAACACTGCCCCCAACTTACCTAAACACACTCTACAAATTATATAATTACTGTCTCCACTTTACCTAAGCACCGTGCATACTTAACCGTCTACGCTTTACCTAAGTACTGTCCACACTTCACCCAATCAATATCAAAATCTACCTAAGCAATGTTTTCACGTTTCTATCAAAGTTATCAGGTCCTACTCACCATAAATAGAACATGGAACTAAATGTCCTCAACCTGTATTCAAACTCTGCACCCTTGTACGAACACCTCGGTATATTATTATTATTATTATTATTATTAGCACCGCGTCTTACTACCCGTTTGGGTTGTACCCACTTACGCTAATGTGTAATGGTAGGGTGATTGTGAGATGAAATGAAGGACCTACAGTTTAACGTGGAATCCGAACCACGGTGGAGGCCTGGCATTCCCCACATTCACAAGATGTCTTGTCAGAGGTGAAGGAAGGGTTTGGTAATCAGATAAATCTGTGCCGGGACCGAGGATTGAACCCCGGCNACAAGATGTCTTGTCAGAGGTGAAGGAAGGGTTTGGTAATCAGATAAATGTGTGCCGGGACCGAGGATTGAACCCCGGCCGCCAGCACAGAAGTCTGACACCTTACCCCTAGACCACCAGGTCACCACCTCGGTATAAGTCTACTCGGTATATTATGTGCATGCGTGGTAATTCTATTTAGAGGGGGGTGGGGGTGGAATAGACGCATTAATAAAAGAGAGCATACCTTAATGTTTCTTGGAGGACACAGAAACAAAATTCTGATCGTGTAATATTCTGAAGAGAACTTATTCGCTAGACCTATTTATTCATCGTGTTTCCACTATCCTGGTCATGTTGTGTTACAAAGTTTGATTATACTAATGTTCAATACACACGCCCGATGTTTTTGTTCTTAGTTCAATAGAGAAACTTATACCGAAACAATTATTGTAAAGTGGTTACTATCACAAAATAACTAATGAAGTAGTGCCTATTATTAAAAAATAGGACTTTCAATCACAATGACACTAATTTCATGCGAATAGTTAGTGTTGCCAGTAAAAACATTTCAGAAGATGGTTTATGAAGGCCCATGTATAAACTAAAAGTTAAATGTAATTTGAAACAACCCAGCATACTTTTTAAAAATGTTGAATATATCTAGTAAATTATTATTATTAGCACCGCGTCTTACTACCCGTTCGGGTTATACGCACTTACGCTAATGTGAAATGGAAGGGTGATTGTGAGATGAAATGAAGGACCTACAGTTTAACGTGGAATCCGAACCACGGTGGAGGCCTGGCATTCCCCACATTCACAAGATGTCTTGTCAGAGGTGAAGGAAGGGTTTGGTAATCAGATAAATCTTTGCCGGGACCGAGGATTGAACCCCGGCCGCCAGCATAGAAATCTAACACCTTACCCCTAGACCGCCAGGTCACCATATCTAGTAAAACATCTAACAAAAACAACTTTTTTCTTTGGATTGAAAAATGACACGGGAACCGAACCCAACACAATGCTTTAATCACTGAGCTGAGGTTCGATTCCCGTGTTCAAGAGTCATTTTTCAATTTAAAGAAAATGATATTTAGATGCCGCTATAACCATAAATTAATAAATATAAAAGCTTGGCTGTTCGATACACCATTAACATTTAAAACCACTAGCTCAAACTTTTTTCGAAACTAATATATGTCATCCGATTTTGGTTTTAAAGACACCAAAAATCACTATATAATTTGTATGCTTTTTTAACTCTCTTCTACACATGCGTTTGAGCTTTAGGGGACCACCTCGGTAAGCGAGAAATTGCCGTGCAGACGTTCAGCTCTAACGCAATATTTAATTATAGGCCTACTATGCGTTATTTCAAAATATGATTCACGCCAAAATAAAGTATAAATATTCCAACAGGGCTCTGATTCCTTAACAACCCTATAGTTTTAGTTTTATGAATATAAAATAATATGTTAAAAATGTGACAGCTCATTTTCAACAACTTTTTAAACATATTTGTGGAGCTATGAAACTAGGCTTGATAAAAAAGGGTTCTTAATTTAACCTTTCTCTAAAAAAAAAACTAGTCATCATTTGATAGGTTCAAAACAGAACATTTTAAGATATTTGAAAACTATCAGCGAGCTTTCCTCTTTACCTTGAGTAAGAAGGTTCATAGTTTGCTTTCCCCAATTTCCTGTTGAAATAACGAAGGGTGCTAATAGGTGAAGGGTGAAAGCGAGTATAAGCTTAGACAAAATAGAAAAGCCGTTTTAGAAAATGACACAGACAATTGTATTTTAAGCAGACTGTGGCAGCCACCTTAAACATCGCTGAAAACTATGATCTGCGCTACTATCAAACTACGCACAACTTTCCGTCATACCTAAAAAAAACAAATATTTGCCATGATAGCTGGTTGCCTTTATTGTAATGGCTATTTCCAGCACCGCGTCTTACTACCCTCTTACGCTTACTTACTAATCACGCTGCTGGTTTTAGGGATTAGGAAGGTTATGTTTAGAGGAAGTGTACC
>CABEEJ010000036.1:361932-397476 GCA_901482245.1 Timema douglasi
TATATATATATATATATATATATATTATTTAGACCCTATAATCGACCAAGAACCCTCTAGCTATTTCTAGCTTCTAGAACAGCGGTAAAGGTATAATGCAGGCAAATTTAAATACAGACACTACCCAGAAAGAGCTATTTATCGGTCCCATTAAACTAGAGAGCTGAATGAAACCAGGCTAATCGAGGTATATTTTCATATTAAAATAATTTAAAGCTCATTAATGAGTTATCAAGATTAAAAAAGTAGCATAAACATAACACATATCTAATGTGTTAGAAAAGCGATAAAAACCACCATAATTCTTTATTAAAAGGGTTGTATTAGATGCAGACTTCCCTCAGCTTTATGCTGATACTCGGCGAAGATACGCAGTGGGCGAACACAAAATGTTAAGTCTTTTCTATTATATAGTATGTTATATATCTAGGCTGCTCAAAACGTACCCAGTCCAAAAGTAACAGGAGAACAGAGCGCTCGTTATAAGGAGTAATAATAGTTAATTATTCAGGAGCGCCACTACGAAACTAAGATAAACGAAGAGCGCAGTAACGGGGAAGAACCTTTAGCGATCTTCACAGTCCTAGTTGGAAAGTAAAACATTCATGAGATAATATGAAATCCGCGACGGTGGAGCACGCGTCTAAAGACGCCGTGCTCTTCTTATTTGGTTTGTCGGTGAAGTAAATTTGGAATGCGAATCCCTGTCTGGTGTAATAGTTGTTTCCCCCCTGAATTAGAGGTTTTCTGCTAGTGAGACCCGGCTAAAAAATATTTTAAAAATCGAGATGTTGTGCGTAATGAATATGTTTACACTTGAATGCATAAGTGAAAGGTTTGAAAATATAATTCGTTGGATGTCAACTAATATTGTGTGAACAACCCAATATCATGGCGGCTATTAGTAAAACAAGGAACTATGATGGAAACTTGTGTCCAAATTGGTCCAGGTTGTAGTGTGGATGATCGTATTAAACTGTCATTTGGCATATGTTAATAAGATGAGAATCTGGAGGCAGTGGTTGAGTTTTACATCAACGTCCAACATTTGCTTAGAAATAGTTTTTTCAACTACTCAATGAACCGTAGAACGTGCGGAGTGTAAGTAAACAAGCGCGGAGAAATCCATGTCATATAGTTGGGTTACAGGACTGGATAACTTATCCTGTACGTCAAATAAAAAGCGTGTCGTCCTAGAAACTATGCCATGGAATAAAAGTCATTTGGGACTGAAATACATGAAAGATAGCCATAACTAAGAACAGGATGACTGAATAATTTGTATGTATTTATTAAAATCCACGGAGATAGACTCCCGTATTAACGTTGGTCAAATCTATGACACTGAATATCGTTTTCCGCATATACATATTTGATGATATAGAATATGATCATATTCAACAGCGTGATAAGTAATTGATACCCCAAAATGACCCATGTATGATCTTGTATGAACAAATACATTGCATAGCATTGATTCTAATCCTAAGATCTTGTCTTAACACACACCTTAATCCTTAATCACCCCGTATCAGCGGGCGCCAACCTCGTCTGGATTGGATTTCTGGGGATGGTGAAGTCGGGAACTGGTATTGGACGGGTGTTTTGAGGTTTTATTCCCTCTAATGTCTCTCCACTCTACGTCAGTACAAAAGCGGGTATATTTCCTCTGAATTCCACCTTTCTCATCCTGTTGCTGTAAGTATGTGGTTAACCTGGATAGGTACTAAGATGTGATACACGCACACAACATCTACAGTCCAATTTTCATAGTAAAGGACTTATCTGACAGCTATAAAAGCTAATAGATCTACTTTCACGTATTCATACACCAATGTGGTCTGTAGCTGTCACCTTTGATCAATAATATCAATACATATACTATTATACTTATAAAACAGTAAAATGTTATAATATTTGACCGCAAAAAAGTTTATATTTTCTAAAAGGCTCTTCCTATTAAAATTGACAATGAACCAAGTTTTGTAACATTTTTTAAAATCCAACCCAGAATTTATATTTGTTTAATCTCAGTCTCGGACTAGGTACAGTGTGTGCTTATAGTAATACCCGATTGTTCTACGACGAGGAAAAGGTAAGATTGCCGAGATAAAGCACGATTTCCGTCAAGAGGTGTGGTGGATAGGGACGAGGCCTGGGGGAGGAGGAGTTCCTGAAGGAGAACATCGTGAGATCTGATCGATCTTGGTTCCAGACTCGTCGAAGAAATCTTCCTAGAGCTCAGCTCGCGCTGAGGGCAGAAGTGAGAGAAACTAACCGGCAACTGGATAGTTCTTACTTAACTGCTTTCTAGTTATGGAGTCGAAAATATTAATGTGTGGACAGTGCTGGAAATATGGTTTGGGTAACGGGGTAAGGGGGCTCTAGGCCTATAAACGCTGGAAGCAAGTGGACTATGGGGAAATAGGTGACACTTGAAATTGTTTGAACAGGATTTATTTAAAGGGGGCTTTCATTGCGAAATACAAAAACCGAACTCAAATGGCTGTTAGCAAATATTATAACTCACTTCACCTGCCTTATTGAAGAACATAATTGGGAATAAAAACTAGCCAATGGTCAGCAGTGAAATATGATGGCTTAGAAAAAACACCATTGTATATATTATGTATAAAAAGACTAATAAATAAAGTATTATTGGTATATGTTTTAAGCGTTTGGCATTACTGACCAGAAGGAACATGACACATAGTTCGGTCGCCTGTATGTAGACTATTTGCGACACTGGCGGCACAGAGCGTTGCCCAGGATACACCTATGGAGGTAGTCTACACGTACTCACAATGAGATGATGGATGAGATGATAGTTACTATGGAGGTGTGGGGTCGTGGGAATCATAAGCCTAACTTAAGCCTAGTTTACCAACCACTGGTGACCGTTGGCATTATTTCCTTTTAGAGAATAATAACCAAGTTACTAGCCGGGAAACACACCCAGGACCCCTATTTTCGTTGCCAGGTGCTTTCACCACTACACCACGGGGCCGGATATTATTTTTATTAAGATAATATGTGCGTATCAAACCATCATTTATCGTTATTACCGGCGAAAAAAGGAATTGATAGTATTGGCCATTTTATGATAAAAGTCAGCGGGTTAAGAGGGAGGGTAAATAAATCCTCACTAGTATTCTCCCTGAATACTTTACTAACAACCCACTTCGATGGCCTCATGTTCTAAGGCGTCATTCTTGTACTAGACTAGACTGCTGAAGATGGAGAGATCGGAGTTTGATCCCGGTCGGGTGATTTTTTCTTAAAGATTTTCTACTCTCTCTCCACGCTAATGCGGGTGTATTTCATCTCAATTAAGCCCTCCTAACCCATTAGTGTAACTAGTATATAGGCGTATAACCCAAACGGGTAGTAAGGCGCAGTACTGAAAAAAAAACACGAACAAAAGTGTCAATCTCGTCTGATCTGGTTTGCCGGCGATAGAGAGGTTGCGGTTAAAATTTCGATCGAGTGTACTGAAGGTGGTTTTTCCTACATTGTTTCTCACTCTCCTTTGAAGCAAATGCAGTTACTATTCTTGTAAACTCTACCTTACTCATATCTACTCCGTTAGTGTCAATGTGCGTATAGCTCGGAAGGGCAGTATGACATGGAGATCCACCTTTTACCCCTCACCCTCTTTACACACACACACACACACACACACACACACACACACACGCGCGCGCGCGCGCGCGACTCCATAGCCCCATCGACTTTGAAAGACCAGTGTCAGTCAACCCTTCCGATAGTAGACCTTCCCAAAATGTTAACGGCCCCTTCTCCCCACCCATTTGATCCCCCGTTGTCGGTCGAGCAGATGTCGCTCTATTGGCCCAGAGACTGTGCGGGATGTTCTTGGAAACGGTCCAATGAACTTACGCCCAGCATCTTTCAGATACAGACTTGACTTGGTGGAATGACAGGGTGAGGCGTGCAACCTCCAGCCTGGGAATGTTCTTATCAACCGACAGTTTCAAGACTCGAGATCAACAGAATATAAATATTTATTTGGACTTTTCCCCATTGTTTAGTAAAATATGAATCAGCCGAAATCTGCAAAAATAACAAGAAGAGGCCATTGCGAAATAGCCTTGACGGCTGTCAAGCATATTCAATAATGTGTACCGAAATGGGATAAGATAAGAAATAGCACTATTGTTGAAATAAAAGAAACAAAAACATTTTAATGGGAATCTGAGACAAGACAACGTTTGTAGATTAAACTACTAAGCAATTAATTTAGAGAACTTAAATATATGCTTGGCCCCAGCAAGTCTTTAACTAGATCTTTCTACAGAGTGAAAACCGATTATTGCGCTGATGAAATACTCTGCTTTTCGACTTAAGGAAGATTGTTTATTATTTTAAACAATATATTTTTTCCTGGATTTACTCTACAATTTTACTAGGAAATTACCCCCACTGATGGTCACATTGAATTAGGCGTCTGAGTATAACCCGGATGGGTAGTAAGACGCGGTGCTAATAATAATAATAATAATAATAATAATAATAATAATTAGGCATCAGTTTCCAGTTTTTGTTTGTTTGCCGATAGCCAGGAGATTGAAGTTCGAATTCCAACCGGGTGTATTGAGGGGATTTTTTTGGTCTATATTATTTATCACTCTCCCTCCACACAATTGCAAGTATCCTTACTCTATATTCTACCTTATTCATTCATGGCTAATTACTCATTGGTGTTAGTATGTAGATGGACCGAATGAGTATGAAACACAATAAATATAAAATGAAAAATCTATTCACTGGCGAAATAAATGCCTTTTTGAAGAAATTCATACACACCATAAGTAAGTTTATCAATAAGTATTAATATTTTATGCGAGAAACTGTAAAAGATGCTACAAAAATGGTATAGTATTCCTTATTATGGTTATAGCACATGACAGATATTCAGGTTAAACGGGAGCTACGAGGGGAAGTCCCACTACTTTTTCTTTATAAATCTGCATGTCTTCCAATAGTTTTTTTTTACACCGCGTATAGCTAACTATTAGGCTATATATTATATATATATTATAAATCACTCTAATGGGATAGGGATGAGGAAGGAAGCAATTTAAAGGTAGGTAATCTAACCGAATTTGCGTGGAACGAGAGTGGGAAACCATTTAGGAAAAACCACCCACACTAGACCATACCGGAATTCGAGCCCCGTTAATCCTGTTATCAGCAGGCTAATATAACACGAGAGTGACTCCTTAAACCAGGCTCTCAAACGTGTGACCCGCGGGTCGTATGTGGCCCGATTTATGATTCTGTGCAGCCCAAGGACCCTTTGTTGAACATATACTCAAAATGTTCCAATTCGTCTTTCTTTAAATGCTGTAGAAATACAACCTCAGAGAATTATGACATTTGGAAATTTGTTATTATTTGGTGAAATCCAGCAAGTGAGGTTGTTCTACCAAATTTTACTCACTACTCACCAAAACTCGATCTCCAAAAAGTGGTTAAATCTACGCACCAGATATGTGCAATATTTGTCAGCACAAATGTGTTTATCCGCTCATGAATGAAAAAAACAAACAAAAAAACAAACAAAAAACCGAGCGATCACTTTTACCGATACGCGTTTGTCATATATTTTGAACGTGACTTCAACTAGAGATCTAAAGCCACTCACACACTTGATGCCAACATGAGGTTTCAAATTTTTTATAGAAAAAAAGAAGGATAAAGCCCGTAAATTGATTTGCTACACGTGTTAGTGATATCTCGGATAATTTATAGTTTTATGGTTTTATGGGAACACATACACTAAGGCAAGTCTGTAGTTTGCCTGCCTATTGAATTAAGAAGCCCAAATTAGAGTACCGAAACATCTAGTGCTTACTATGGAATTGAGTTTTTCCCTTTATCAGTGTTGAATTAACGTCCAGTAGGGAATGCCAGGCCTCCACCGTGGTTCGGATTCCACGTTAAACTGTAGATTCTCCATTTCATCTCAATATCATCCTACCATTACACATTAGCGTAAGTGCGTATAACCCGAACGGGTAGTAAGACTCGGTGCTAATAATAATAATAAAAATAATAACGTCCAGTAAACTGTTTTGCCTCTTGATTCTAGAATTAAGTTAGTTTGAAGGTCATTTACTGATCTAATATACCAGTTCAAGAAGTGAACGTAAAATAGCTCCAATGAACAGGAGTTATTGTATTAGTAAATGGTCGCGTATACTCTGATTTACTGTGTAACATATTTGGTTATACGTATCTGACCAATAGAGATGTTGGGTTAGTCGTATTAACTGTAACTGCAGCCCTTCAAGTAGTCCTCCCTCTTTATATCAGAATATATAGACCCGTTTCCAAGTGCGTCGTTAACAGCTTCACGACATTCGTTGGTTAGGTCTATACTGTCCGTAAACATGTAACACTACCAATTCAGAGGAGTGCCAACTTAACAAGAATGAAAGGATCTCTATGATAATCCAGGGTTGTTAAATTATTATTATTATTTATAGTAGGACTTTGTTTTAAATAAACTTCTTTTTACAGTCAAATTTAATAATATTTAACTATTATTAGTATTGTTTTATAGGCATTGATGATATATATCAAAACTGATACATTCAGATTACATGACTTGACGTATGACTACGTGAAAGTAGATTTATTAACTCTTATACCTGTCTTTAGCTACACTTTATACACCTGCTTTGGTGGTCGCATAGCTTAGGGAGTTAATCTTGTGTTAGACTAGACTGCCGACTACAGGGAGATCGGAGATCGAATCCCGGCCGGCTGTACTGAGGTAGATTTTTAAAAATGGTTTTCTAATCTACTTCCACACAAATGAGGGTACATTTCAATTAAATTCAACCTTATTCATCTCTAAATAACTAGCATAATTAGTACACACGCGTATAACCTGAAAAACTACCCTTTATACTGTGGGCGGTTAAAAAGTATGAATAAGGCCCTAGCGGTGAAGGGCTAGATTCCCGGAAGATTGGGTGGGTCGAAAGTATATAAAGATGTTGAAAAGTACCTTCTATTTATTAATGTTGAAAGTAATGAGGTGGACTGGATAGAATTAGCTCAAGATAGAGGTAGGCGACATAATGTTGAATGTGCAGCAATTAACTTTCGAGTTTCCAGTGCCATATAATAAGTAAACATACTTATCTGCTACACAATCGGTTACGTAAAGCACCTTATCCTGTATCGTGGGAGCAGTCCTGATTTCAAGGGACCTCGTGAACTGCCTAAAGGCACAAGTTCGACCCCACGCAGCGGAGTCACTGGGTAGTGATTTCTCCATCTAGTCTCCTTTTAGATGATATGTAGCTGACTCACAAGCTCTATCCATTATATATAGCATGGCTTACCTTAGAATGAGGTAAAACTCCGCCATTCTAAATGCAACCAATAAATTAATTAGGATTCACTAGAAATTACTTGAAACTCGCTGTTACAGTCATCGAGCAAGCCAGATCCATCGGTCGCACGCTGTTCGCTCGTTAACAGGATATAATACACTATTCTTAGACCCGCTTCGGGGGGGCCACATGGTCTCGTAGTAGACTAGACTTCTGATGACGGGGAGATCGTGGTTCGATCCCAGTTGGGTGTACTGAGGGTGGTTTTACCAAAGTGGTTTCCCACTTTCCATCTACGCAAATGCGGGTATACTCCCTCTAAATTCAAGTTTACTCATCCTTAACCCATTAGTTTAATTAGCACTTAAGCGTATAACTTGAATGGGTAGTAAGTAATACGCGGTGATGTATATTCAATTATATATATATAGTTTCAGCAGTATGGTAACACGACACTGCTTGACTTCCAAGAAAATGCATTGTATTTACACCATTGGGGTAGGGTAAAGGAAGGTGGAATCTTAGAGGAAGAGTACTCTCATTTGCATGATGAGGCCGGGGGAAACCACCTAAAATAGCTCAATAATCCAGCTGGGACTAGAACCCCGACCTACACAGCCCACCATAGTGAGCCAGGTCAATGAAGAAACCACCCATGATATTAATCATTTCAAAATATCCTTTTTCATCGTCATAGCACGTTGATGGCACTTTACGATGGTTTTCAGAGAGAACATTTAACTTTTCTGACTATATTTATTGAAACTTTACTGTTTCAAATTAAAACAACAGAAACGAGCACATTTGGCCCTTATCGTGCGGAAGTGAATATGCCAGTAAGTTCGTATTTACGTCTGTTTCGTAAATATAAGTTGCTGACTTTGGTACTGGGAGGAAGTATCACAAAGATAGACATTTAGGGCCAGTTTCATAGTCAAATTTAGTACGCCTCAAGTCCGGCGCTACACTAAATACAAGACGACACCTACCTAAACTCGAATGGAATGGGCCGTTCTCGCATAGGAAACTGGTCCATTCCATTCTGGTTTAGGTAGGCGTCGTCATGAACTTAGTGTAGCGCCGCACTTGAGGCGTACTAAATTTGACTATGAAACTGGCCTATAGACTGAATCCTACTATATACACATTTATTTAATATGGTTTTGGTAGAAAAAAAAGGCCTTTTAAGATGTAAATTCTACAAAAATCACTGAATACCTAGCAAACCTGCCTTTATTATGGAATACAGGCTGGCGGTTTTCACTATGTTTATCTAGTTTGAAAGATTTTGTCAGAATAGAGTCCATCTTTCATAGGAAGAGAGTTATATGACGGCTAAAACCGTTACTAGGTCTGCTTTAATATATTCCTACGTCATATTATATCTGCAGCTGTCACTTTTTATAGATTTTACAAAGACCTATAAAATAACACTAGTGTCGTGACCTCCCCTCCAGCCGTGGGGTTGATTTGTCAGTAGAGCTTGCGGAAGAGGTTAGGTCGCAGGCAAAGATAATTGTGTGGGTTCTAAATAATAAGCAGGATTACGAATTTTGGTTTAATAGAAGTTGTTACTAAAAGATAATACAAAATGTGATGTTAAATTAAAGATAAAGAAATATAGACTGGACGCTCGTGCTCGTGGAAGAAGTGGCTTAACTCGTGGAAACTTAGACCGATGGAATTGACTGACACTGCGCGTGAACCCTACATAGCTCTATCTTAGGACCCTGGGCTTGAGGGATGCCCTTTAAGACAAGTACTAATGATTAGCTGAAGATGTAGTCTGATAAGGTCCAGCATCGGTCAGCGTAACTACCTGCGATATCGATAGAACTGTGACAGCCCCGATGTCAAAAAATAAAAGGCTTTTATAGCCTGCTGTGGCTCTTTCCTGGCCAACTAGATCAACTATTGTTATGAATGGTCAGTATTATCTTTTAAACTTTCTAGTTCACTACGTCATATACGATAAGCCGGCTTTTTTTTTTATCACGTGCGTCCACTCGAGTTATGTAAATCAAAACAAAAATTCAAACATTGCATAGTGGTTATGACACTAGTAAAATATGAAATTTCTAATAATCTTTAATATAAAAAAAGATGTTGGTGTTTTTTAAAAGTTTCATCCTATGAAAATTGGTCTTAACAAAGATTTATATGTGAAAATTAATGATTTTGCTGTTGCAATTGGAGATCCCCGTTTATGGACAATAATACCTCTCCAGATAATAACTTAAGGCTAGAAACTGCGTCTATTGTATTTGTCAATAGATGCGAACCTTCGTATGAGGTTAATATTGACTCGTGTAGTGATCTATCAGTCCGTGCATGTCCGTGGGCAGTCAGTCAGAGCTCGGTTATAAACTGTAACGTTATTGTCCGGGCGGTTAAACAAGGAGACGTCCGTCCTTTCCACGGTTACGAGACCCCGGCACGCGAGACTCCCGTAATGGACCTATCATTCCTTACTCAGGACGATTATCTCACTGTCATTTACTAGCACACATTTGCTCGTTTCTTAAAAAATTTACATAAGCTAATTAATCCTTGATTATTTTACATCAAATAATTCTGATTAAAGGCACACAAGTACTACGATATTATAACATGAGTTTAAAACGTGATAAAAAGTGGGGATGTGGTTCACTCTAAAGAAAACATGATCAAAACCTATTACCTATTGTCAAACAGTTAATAAGAAACACAATAATGCAAACCTTATTCTTATAATAATAATAATATTTAGCACAGCGTCTTACTACCCGTTCGGGTTATACGCTTTTAAGTACTAATTACTCTAATGGATTGGGATTTGGGAAGATTGAATTAGAGGAAGTGAGCCCGCATTTGCGTGGAGGGAGAGTGGAAAACCATTTAGGAAAAACCACCCCAGTTCACCCGACCGAGATTCGAACCTCAATCTCCCCGTCCTCGGCGGTTGAGCTCAACACGACTCGCGCGTTAGCCAACTACGCCACCGAGGCGGGTCTTATTCTTATAACTTAATATCGTAGTAGCCTTCTTTTTATACATTTTAATTAACATTATCAAGGATTCAATCAATGCCTAAAGATAAATAGAAATGTTATTTAAAATAAGTAATTAAATTAATGATAGATGATTTAATAAGTGCTGGAGCATTGTTATTACACTGTAGAGTCATTGTCAATGTTATTAGTTGCTTTATCTGACCTAAGAAAACAGGATAAGGAGTTAATGAATTAGAATTCGCCTGGAGAGACTTTCAGAAACCCCACCGTTAATCCGTGACGTGCAGTGTACACCTGGTCTGTAATCAAACCCTGGCCTCCCTGCTTAAAGCCTGTAACAGTAACACACTTGTAATTTTGTCTTTGATTTTCACTAGTGTCAGTTATTTTATCTTTTTTTTTAACAAAATTTATAACACAATATAGGCTAGTGAACTGGATGAATATATATATATATATATATATATATATATATATATATATATATACACAGGTAGTGTTAGGTGATCAGTGATCACTTGGAATTCCTGATACTGTTATCAGTTTGGTGCCTAATTCTGCGCCAACTATTACGACTCCCAGCTTAAGTTACCCGGACGGGTACTAAACCTGGACTCTCGTAGGTATAATTTAATCCTTCTTACAAGTCATAAGTTTCTACAGGTTTTTCTATACAATATTTGATTATTGTAGGTTATTTCACTACTCTTTACATTTAAAATGCCTAGGCTATTAGTGCTTGGAACTTCTCAATTATAGTGAATCCTTAATCATTCAGATCTTATTTAATAAAGCTTCAGTTGAATTACCTTGAAAAGAATTCAAACATGAGCTTACTGGAGACTCAGAGGATGTAGGACAATGCTTGGAAACCTAAAAAGGTGTTAGGTTGACTCTTGAAGTCTCTCAGAAGGAATATGCTCATGCTTGGATACTCTTTTAGGGGGAGCTAATAAACGCCTAAATATTCTCAGCGGTAGTTGGCTCACGCTCAAAGATCCGAAGAAGAGGTAAACTCACGCCCAAATAACCTAGAGGTAGGTAGTAAGCCCCACCCGAAGAACTTAAGAGATGGTAGATCTGTACCTAAATAGCTGATAGAAGGCTATGCTCACGGTCATAGATCCTCAGAGGGATTATAAGTCCATGACTGAACAAGCTTAGGAAGGTTAGACCCACCTCTGAATACTCTCAACAAGGTTATCTAGTTCTGCGCTTGAATACACTCAGATGAAGTAGACTAACGCCTAAAGACCATTAGAGTGGATAGTGTCATACCTGGAGAGCAGTGCACTTGAAGCTAACGCCTTCATGATCACCGCATCTTCCGGGGTTCAATCCCCGGTCCCGGCAAAGATTTATCTGATTACCAAACCCTTCCTTCACCTCTGACAAGACATCTTGTGAATGTGAGGAATGCCAGGCCTCCACCGTGGTTCGGATTCCACGTTAAACTGTAGGTCCTCCATTTCATCTCACAATCACCCTACCATTACACATTAGCGTAAGTGCGTATAACCCGAACGGGTAGTAAGACGCGGTGCTAATAATAATAATAATAATAATAATAATAATAATAATCACCTCATCTTACTACCTGTTCATGTTATGCGCACATATAGTACAATCCTTAGAGACAGAATTAGGCGAGTAGTATCAAATGAGATAGGCTCTGTTTGTAAGCCATTAGTGGATATAAGCCTGTTTAAAAAGAGAACATTAAACATATAAGTTAAAAGTAAATGCTTACAAGGTCGACTCGCCCAATTACATTCGACAATTTTATCGTTTGAAAGCGATGTAAAGTACATAACTTGTGGCCCAGTCATAAACGGGAAGAGAAAATAAAAAGAGGAGATTAAAATTATTTTGAAAATTCTCCCTTGATGTTGACGAAAGTTTAAAAAATAAATATATTTTAACTTCTTTGAAGATTTTTTTTTTTTGTTAGGAAAGGAGAAGTTTTGCCAAAAAAAAAACCGCGAACACCTCCGCTCTACAAAATAAAGCGCCCGGTGGAGCGAGACGAGCGAATTGGTAGTCTGTGGGTTGAAGCGATCCAAGCGACTAATTTCAAACCGAAATCTTGGACGAGTTTTTGCTTTAAATATAGCCATGATTGACCTAGCAAAGGTATCCCCCGTTTAGTAGCTAATTAGTAGTCTTATACATAGCAAGTGTAGCATAAAAGGAACTCCGTGATAGTATTGATACTGGATAGAATCCCACGATATTGTAGTTGCCACTTGTCTTATATTGCCCGCGGGACAGCGAAGACTGAAAATAGATGTTTCCAAGAAATGGAGGCGTATAAAATAAAACCTTCAAAATATTAGGTGTTAAAATGAAGGGAGCAGTTTCATTACATCAACATGTGAGGTCCCCCCTCCCCTACTTAATCACCCTCTCCCTCCTTCAGTGGAACATTGTAGAACGGAAACATACTGGTAGCACTCTTTTGGGGAAAAGACAACCTTGGTGCACCCGGAAGGGTATAGAACCTCAAACTTCATGTCTTCAGCAACAAAGTGCATTGTGAAAACGCTCTCGCATTAGCGCGAAGAAAAAACACAAAATTACAATTTAAAAAAAATGGGAATAAAACTGGCCTCCGAGATCCGAACCATTGTGTGCTTCTGTTGGATATAAAAACAAGTAGCCTACTCCTAACACTGTAGTCAGTTTACCAAAATACTCAACAACGGGAATGAGATCTAGTCTAATTTATCTTTAGATTTTTCAGACTTTCAATACATTTATCTCTGAATCACTCTATCCCTATCAAACTTCAAAACTACCAAGAAAGTGAGATTCGAACCAATAAAATCTAGGTCGGGCCATGTCTAACAATCTTGATCATGGCATGAGACCGTGGGATTTAGTTACCTTAAGACCCATATCGGTGGGCACGAGGATTAAATGTCTAGCTCGTATCTAGTCTGGTTTGACAGTGACGGGGAGGTCGGGCCTCCGAAGAGAGTATTTTATCTCAATGGTTCTCCACTCGTAAACACAGATGCTGAGTGCTCAGGGAGACCGACAGCCATCCTGGGAGGACTTGATTCGATTTCAAGTAGCGCATTAATTAGTTAAATGTTTGTGTATGGTTTCGTCCTTATTATTATTCGTGGAAATATGGCTGGGTGTTGAGTTTTGTCTTAACTTATATTAGCTGTAAGACTCGTGTTGTAATAATACTGTGCTTAGAAAAGATATTATAGTCTACGTGGTTAAATGAGTAGAGTGGTTGGCCACAAGTTGAGGGGAACTTGATTCAATCTCCGGTAGCACCGACAAAGATTATTATTATTTGTTCACAACTATGGCCTGTGATCTAATATGTGAATATATTGGCACTGGATCTGGGTGTTCAGATTTAGGCGTACGGTTCTAAGCTAAGCTAGCATGTAATTCGTGTGTTTGTATGGATATATCTGCAGCCGTTATAGTGGTCAGAGCCCCTGGACGCTGAGATATATGTTTCGGGCTCGACTCCCGGCTGCTACTGGGGGGGATTTTTCCCGAAAGGGGTATAATTGCTATGGTCACCAAGTTTTTGTTATTCAGTATTAAGTTAGGGTAAGATCTTGATTGGCTCTACCCCGTCATATCCACTATCATCATCCTCTCATCTCATCGGGACAAGGAGAGAGACTCCATAGAAAGGATGTGCGATTAGTATATTCGGGCGTTCCCTGGACATTAGTGCTGGCTAATATTTCCACTACTGGGCTACAAATTGATGTAGCTCAAACACGCTATTATTATTATTATTATTATTATTATATAATTTGTAAAAAAAATATCACACTTTAAATTAGCAACACCTATTAGGTTGCTATCTTCCCGGGATATCAGTTTATTTACACTAATGGGATAGTGATACGGAATGTAGAATGTTAACTAAATTTAGCCTACAGTATATTCCATTCATGGTTGGAATTACTCTCTGAAAGGTCTTTTTTCCTACCAATATCCTACTATATAGTAGATTTATGGAATGGAAAAAGGCCTTTCAGAAGTCAATTCCTGCGGTGAATGGAATATACCTGTATTTGCGTGGGGGAGGATAAGAAACCATTAAACAAAACTACCTCAGTATACTTGACCTGGTCAGACCCATTAGCTCAGTTGGTAAAGTGTCTATTTACTGGACCTAAAGTCCCTTGTTCGGTTACCAGCAAGGCCGATTACTTAATCATTGGTAGGGTATTCTCATTTGAGGTAGAGAATTAATCGCTGAGGTACTGGTTGTTAAATCTGTTTAGTAAGTAAGTTAATTTATGAGTCGTTTGTTTATGTATGTTAAATGACTGAAAATAAACATATTTTGATCTCTAATGGCACAAGAGCGGTTCTGACGGTCTGTTGTACCACATTAATTACTCCGTTCCGACAGAGTATGGCGGCCACCCATCAAGAACAACAAGACAAGCGTTGTCGGCTCCGCCAACTCTGCGGCGATGACTACTTCAATTCAACAGGCAGAACTCGGTCGTTTCTTTGTCTGGCGGCCGAGAAGGTGAACGTCGCGTCGCGGTGCCTTGAATAGCGCGTGGTTCGCTTCAAACGAAATGGCGTCGTCACCGAGTGGCACCGCAGATCGAAACAAAAAGGGGAATAGATATGGTAGGGGTGCGTACCTGCCTCGCTTTTAATTGATCTACAAAGTTTTATCTTTTATTAATGTCAACATGTAATGTTTAATTAGTATATTGGTGACCTGGCGGTCTAGGGGTAGGGTGTCAGACTTCTGTGCTGGCGGTCGGGGTTCATTCCTCGGTCCCGGCACAGATTTATCTGATTACCAAACCCTTCCTTCACCTCTGACAAGACATCTTGTGAATGTGGGGAATGCCAGGCCTACACCGTGGTTCGGATTCCACGTTAAACTGTAGGTCCTTCATTTCATCTCGCAATCACCCTACCATTACACATTAGCGTAAGTGCGTATAACCCGAACGGGTAGTAAGACGCGGTGCTAATATTAATAATAATAATAATTAGTTTATTGAATTTTAGGTGCTTTTTTTTAAAAAAAAAGTCAACCTAGGTGGTCTTGGGTTAAAGTACTCGTCTCAGGACCCAATGTTCTTGGGTTAAAACCCATCCGGGGTCGATGGAATTTTCTTAAGCGATAAATATCAGTAGCAAAACTCTTTTCGGAAGGGAAGTAAAGCCGTCCGTCCGTACCATGTCGATTGTGGCATGGGAGTTATGTGAAAATAACCTTTTCCAGGAAAAATTGGTAGGTCCTTTCGTTCTCGCCCATAGAAATGATCGTGTGCTGATACAATCAGTTGGTTCAAAAAGTGCACGCTAAATACCAATAAAAACTTAAATTTTGAACTGAATGATGTGGTCTTGGAAATAAAACGATAAGATAAGCCAAATTTTTCGTGACAGAGAAAATTATGTCGTGATTCTTAAGGATTGGTTACCAATTTACAGGATTTCCAGGAGTTTTGTGTTCGGATCTCGATTGAAGTGTTATATATCAGAATAATATAAGAGCAATGCGACAGGCCTAAATAAACAGTTTTCAGGCGCAAATATCCCAGGTCCTGGGTTCAATAAACATAGCAAATAGATGTGATGAATTCCATATTCACTAAAAATAACGCGCGCATTTGAGTGCAATTTTTAAATCATATCACTTTGCTAAATTAAAATGACGGCATATTATTGTAGTATCTCATGATAAATACACTTAGTTAACTGTAGTACAAAATGATAAAGGAACTAAAACAACATTCGTCTTTCAAGTACACAATTTATTTCAATATAGATTCAGCTATAGTGATAACAAAGCTCTTATTTACTTGATAGTGTTGTATTTAAATTCATATAACGCCATGACATTTCTTTCTTTATTATAAGACATAACAACATCAAATAAAACAAAACAGCATCAAATAAAACAACAAACTGTGAAATCGTTATTTGGGTACAAAGAGGTTCTGTATTCCTCTAAGGACCGGTCTTATGACTACCGGATAAATATTGCTATCGGGAGGTTAAAGTTAGGCTATCAGATAAAGGTTATCAGCCACTTTAATATATTACCCGTATTATGAACTGAATTTATCTGCCGGATAGTAGGATAAATGTATTTGTCAAGGGTGTTCAAGAATTTAATTATAACTTTTTCTCTTCAAACTTTTGCCGCTATACTCATGACAGAGATTCAACAACTGTTATCATCATGTGAATAAATTTAAACTTTTTTTACAATATTTTATTTATTTAGGAAAAAAAAAGTTTTGCCATAAAAACTGCAAAAACACTTGGCCTTTTATTGCGTTTCTCCACCTTAAGTCTACTATATTTCTTATAATTAACCAAAATATTATAACTTGGAACAAGATTTTCAAAATAGGCTTTTAGAAAATTAAACCTGATAATGTTTTTCTTAGAAAACAAGTATAAAACTTATCTTCTTGTTTATCACAATAAACACTCTTCAAATATAAATGTTAAACAAAATTGCTCATACCATTAAAAAAATATCAAAATTTCCCAAATAAATTGTGATGAAATTATCTTTTAGCTATATATATTTAAAAAATAAAACAAATTCTAATTCCAAGGTACCCGTTTTTAACGGAATCTTAAAAGCTATTTTTGAAATAATTCAATTATTTTTTAAACTGGTCAAAAGTAAACTACGTGTAGCTTGATTAATTTTTCGAAAAATACACATAATATTGTTTATCATGTAAAATAGTAACCAGATACAAATTTTTAATAAAATTGTTTGAGCTATTTAAAAAAATAATGCAAATTGTTCAAAAAATTGTATCAGTAAACTAATATTAAATGTAATTGTTTTAAGAAAAACAATTATATTAAATATTTTTATTGTTAAAATTTTACAGATATACACTAGAACCAAATCGATAGAGCTGTTTTCAAAATATTTCAAATTTGTAAAAAATCATTAATCAGTAAATTACGTTCAAACGATATTTTCATCAAAAAACAAGTCTACCCTACTATTTTATTTATAGTGTCAAACATTTGCCAGATATTAATTTTAAACAAAACCGTTAATTATTTTATCAATATCTAATTTTATAAAATCATTAATCGGTAAGCCACACTTAAAATAATTTTTACCCAAAAACCAGGTACACAGTGTTATTTGTAAGGCCAAACACTCCATAAATATCCATCCCAAACAAAATAGTTAGTGACATTTTTGAAAAATTTGGATTTAAAAAAATATTCTGTAAATGACTCTTAAATTAAGGGCTACGGTAAAATTTAAAAATATTGTCCTGGTATATAAATATATAGCATCTAAAAATCAAGTTTGAACAAGCTCCATCAAACTGTTTCAGATATGTGACAGACAGACAGACGGATATGAGGGTGGATAGACTTTTAAAATCCATTTTATTCTGTCAGGGTGCATATAAAACTTAAAGGTTCATCATAATCTTGAGATAGAGATTTTCCACGATTACAATAGATACTTTATCTTTAGATAAGAAATTAAAAAAGCGTAAATAATGACATAAATTTACACTGTTAGGTGAAAGGTGAGGAAGGTAAAATTTAAAAGAAATGTACTCTCCTTTCCCTGGAGATAGAGCGAAAACACGTTGTGAAATAAAACCTTAACAGACCCAGCAGGAATATGAGCCCAGACCTTCTCGTCACTGGCAAACCAGACCAGATGAGGTTAATGCCGTAGCCTGTGTGTCCACCGAAGAGAATCCCAGTATTATAGTCAATGCCTATACCCAATGGTAGCAACAATTACAATTTATGACTATACATTTAGCTTGATGGTATCCGTTGCGGTGGTCGCATTCTCTAAGGCGTCACTCTTGCAAATAACTAGACTGCCTATGACAGGGAGATCGGGGTTCAATTCCCGATTGGATGACTGAGGGTGGTTTTTCCTAAATGGTTGTCGACTCTCCCTCCACGTAAATGCGGGTACACTTCCCCCCAATTCAACGCTCCTAATCCCTAACACATTAGCGTATTTAGTGCATAGAGTATAGTCGGAACGTTAGTTAGATGCGGTGAAATCTTTACTTCCACTATGGTTTGACCCCACGCTTGAAATGTGTTGGAATTATTCTGCTAAATTAAGGAATTAAAAAATAGATTTCAATTTGGCTACCGAGTTCTTAAATTCTTTAGAAGTGTCTAATTTTATTTTAAGCCCATGTTAGCTTTAGTAGACAAAAGGGTAGCCTATATAATTTATAAACATAATTTTCTTGACGTTGGAAGCATTTAGGGTCTACAAGAATGTAAGATCCTCTTTTCAATATAAATATGCTTTTGTCAATGGACATACCACGTTACTAAACAGAGACCTACGCTGGTGGGCGTAATATAAATGTCAAGATCATCTGGTCTGGTTTGCTGGTGACGGAGTGGTCAGGGTTCCAATCCCAGCCGAGTATGCTAAAGGTTTTATTTTCCTTAATGGTTTCTCACACTTCCTCCGCGTGAATGTGGGTGCATTTGGTATACATTTTACATTACTCATCTTTAACACGCTAGCGTAATTAATCTGAAAGGGTATAACCGGAGCGGGTAGTAATATACCGAGGAAAAATAAAAATAAATGGAGAGGAGACTTATTTTTCGCGTTAATATGAACAATATAAACACAGCACTAAACCCTTTTTTTGATGTCAAACCTAAACAGGTCGATCCGGAAAACAGTCCGATAGAACTTACCGTTTGTGCAAAGGCACGCACTGTCTGCTACGTGCGTTGTGAATTATTTATGATGAGCTCGGATACGGAGTTTTAATCGGATTGCTATTGGATCAAAAAGCTATCGAATTTGTTCTCGTCTGTCGATACGTTGCCATGTGATGTACAGCAGTCAATTTCGATACATAGTGTTAGATTTTTTGTCTCAGATTTTATTTATATATGTGTGTCTGAGATAGTCATAGCCCATTTTGGGATGATTAACCGGTAATGATCTCCTGATGTCCGGGGGATGCCCAAATGTTAGTCGTACATTAGTTCCATGGAGACTCTTTCCATGTCCCGATCGGATGAGGTGATGGATGGTGATAGTGAATACGAGTGTGTGGAAGCCGAAAAAACTCTTAAACTAACTAGACCTTGGTAACCGTTGGAGTGATTCCCATTTTGGGAAAAATACCCATAGTACCAGCCGGGAATCGAGACCGAGACCACTAGGATGGTAGCCAGGTGCGCTGATCTATATCAAGGGACAGTTTTTTGGCTTAGATATTACGTTAATTATTTTACACAGTCTAAAGGGTTATTTATATGGAGAACCCTCCACATTATGAGTGTACCGTTAGAGGATAAGACGTCTCCTGACCTCTCAGAATGACTCAAGTAAAATTTGTTGAGCACTGTATATTTAAAGCGTGAAGTGATTCATTTCTACAATTATTATTCCCTGAGCCGTCTCTATCCAACCAATTTTCATCAATTTTACTTTCTCATGACTCATCATAAAGAGAAGATATTGTGATCGTAAAAAAATTGAATTTGATATTTTGATGGATGTTGACGTTTCATTTCTCCCTGAACCCGAAAAAGTGGTTCTCACGATACCGTCGGTCTTACTGGGACTAGAGCTGAAAACATTTAATCGATCAGGCTAAAACTTGGTAGCTAGGGTTTTTATAAGGTTCTCCAAAGGGATGTTTTTAAATTATCCATACAGCCCTGAAATTAAGGGTAGTTTACTTAATGGCGAAAACATAAAAAAAATTGATCTTCTCAAAATCAACTATAGCAATTTTGATTAAAATTCGTATCTAGACATTGTCTAATATTAAAAAAAAAGGTCCATCTAATTTCTCCATGAAAATGAATTTGAGGGTAGTTTACTTAAGTAGAAATTTCCAAGTTTGATCATATCTCAGCAACTCTTTGAGCTACAAAATAACTTATTATTAAACATCTGTAGGACCCATAAAATTAACAACTTTTATTTTAAATAATATTTTATCAATATTGCTAACTATGAGAGAATTCGGAGTGAAAAACACAAATAGTACCTCATATTGAATATATTTCAGAATTAGTGGTTCACATAAAGAAATTCGTTTATTTGACCCGAAGTAATGTAGGCTATTAAAAGTTTAACAAATCTGACTCAATCTTATAGTGTGGTATTTAAACACTCTTTTGTTCAGTATAATTTTAAAAGGTTTTCGTCATTTATTGTTTAACGTGTTGTATAAAAAATTACACATCTTAAAGATGTGAATAAATCATTGTTTAACGTAATTTTCCTTCGATTGCCTGCTAATAGCAGTTTTGTCATTTTTCAGATAGTAGCTTTACCTTATCGTTATTATTAGACGCTCTGTATTAAAACAGGTTAATTCCTTTTTTCAGTAAACTTAAATCGCCAATGCGGCCCCGTCCTCGGCCTCCTCCGTCAGCTCCCAGAATTTTATTTTTTCCTTCAATTCCTTTAGTATTTGAATCCTCCTTCATCTTAAACTCTTTTTTCCCTCAACCTTACCTTCTAAAATATCATGCAGAATACAGTTCCTCCTGAGGATGTGCCTGGTCCAGTTTGATTTGTATCGAAGAATCACCTCCGAAATGTTCTATTCTCACCCACTCTTATTAGGACTTCTTCCACTCTTTTTAGGACTTCTTTATTTGTCACACAGATTAAATGTTAGGATTATATAGTCTGGATTAACGGTGATGGAATGGTTGGAAATTTAATTCTGACTAGGTGTACTGAGAATGTTTTTTTAAAATGGATCTCCACTCTCACCGCCAAGCAAATGTGTGTACAATTCCTCTAAATTATACCTCCCTGATACTTAAGTCACTAGCGAAATTAATAGCATACAACCCAGACAGGTAGTAAAATGCGGTAAATAAAGATATTAGCCTTTTAAACTTTTGTTCCGATGTATCTTCACGGATTTATGTTTTATACTAAATATAACTAGATGAAGAATAACTACAATTTACAAAACCTCATCTATATTTATTTCACAGCTACCAAAATTCACAACAAACATACCTTTCACGTATTCACACGTGAAACTAATTCTAGAAACTAGTAAGCGTGTGTCATATAAGTTACAATATTTGGTGAGCTGGCTATACCTTACGCTGCTTTATTAAACTCCCATGTGAACCTAGTTTTTAATTATATCTCTATTTAAAACTAGTCTGAGATTGTTAAAAAAAACTTACCTTAAACTTGACCAAGACTTTGTTTAAAAAATTGGCTTTTTAAAAATGGTTTCATATATGTGCATATATATTGGATATATTCTTACAACTCGTTTCTAAATGTTTTCTTTCTCTTTAAATTGAATAATGGTGCCTAATTTTGTTTACAAAATTAACAATTCCAAACCGTCCTTGCTTTTTAAAAAAAAAAAAATTCTGACCCGCTTCGGTGGCCGCTTGGTCTAATGCGCTTCTTTCATATTGGACTAGACTGCCGAAGACGGGGAGATCGGGGTTCGATCCCAGTTGGTTCCACTGAGGGTGGTTTTCATAAATTGTTTTCCACTCTCCCTCCACAAATGTGGGGGAATATCCTCTAAATTAAACCTTCCTAATTCCTGACCCATTAGTGTAATTAATGCATAGGCGTATAGACTGAACGGGTAGTAGGACGTGGTGCAAAAAATATTAACATAATACTAAACAAATGTATAAATATATACTGCACCCATCATTTTTCTTTATTTACACAGTTACTCCATCAAAATGCCAAGTTGGTTTGACAAATGTTGAGGAAATGACAACGGTCCCTTTAGGTGTCCCCCGGTTACGAGTAGAGCTGCAAGTATCCCCATCCAGAGCCTGGTCTCAGAGTCAATACTGAGCGTCTTCCCTCTATCACCGTCAAATCAAAGACGCTGACCTCGCTGTTTGTGTGCCAAGGTTTGTTTGCGTCGAGGAAAAATACTACTTCCAAGTGCACTGTCCTTTATTTGGTTGAAAGAGGTGTTTGTTTTACCCAGGGAAGATCTATAAGAACTACAAGAAGAAAGATTTAAAGAGGACTCCAAAAATAAACCTTTGATGAATGTTGAAAATTTAAAACAGCAATATATACGATCATGGTGTATGTGAGAGGGAGTTTGTAGTTATATTATACTAGCTGACCCGGCAAACGTTGTTTTGCCATATAAATAATTTTTAAGTAATTTCTAGTGTAGACAAAAAATAGCTTACCTATTGTAAGTGTGTAAGAATGTGGTATATGCGTGAAATAGGCATGGAGCGCTGTGAACGATGAGGGATGAGAGTTACACTGAGATAGCAAAATAATAATTGTCAACGTTACTACTACACTTGATGCATAAACAATAATGATGGCCGACAACTGTGTAGGGAGTGAGAGAAGTCTTATTGTGTGAGAGAAACAGGAGACCGGCTTCGTTCTCATCCCTACTCCGTGCTGTTTACTGGGTCAGAAGTGACACCTGTAGACAACTGGCGGGGATAACTAATTAAATGACGATTGATCAGTTATCGACCGGGGATGAAAAATGATTAAATTACTAAAATGGCTATTAAAAAATAGGGGTTGGTGATAAAAGGGTAAAAATTTAGGGTTGTATGTATTTTTTAATGCGACATAATAAAAAAAATAAAGATATTAAAAAAATGTCTAAAAATTATAGAAAAATGTTAAGGGTGGACAACCCTTATCACTAAGGGGTATGAAAAATAGATGTTGGCCGATTCTCAGACCTACTCAATATGCTCACAAAATTTCATGAGAATCGGTCAAGCCGTTTCGGAGGAGTACGGGAACGAACATTGTGACACGAGAATTTTATATATAATATTTACTTCAATTTTGTCATTTGTAAATTAATGTTTTAATAGAGAATAAGGTAAATAGGCATAGATTTAAAATAGCGAGTGTGTTTATATAATTTTTTAATAGTCTTGTCCTTTCTGCAAAATGTCATGTGCGCAAACAAATGAAGATAAATTAAATTTGGCACGTATAGAACATGTTGGTAGGAAGAACCTTTTAGAAAATATAATTTATTTCCGGCAATTATTTTATTAGTGCTATTTTATAGGTAATGATAATATATATTACAAATAAAAGCCGCATCTCACATAACTTGACGTGCGAATACTTGAAAATAGGTCTAGTAATTTTTTATCTGTTAGATGAAGTCGTTTCGATGAAAATTGGACTATAGCTTGGGGGAGATGAGTCTGGGGGGGAACCGGGGGGTTATACTCACCTTCCCTCAAAATACTAACTTTAAATTATATTAAAATAAATAAATATATGATAGTTATTGAGTCATGAACTATCATAATATTATCTGTGACTTGTGGTAATCTAAGCTCATGCAACATAAGTGGTCTTCTAAGTCTTGCAGTAACCCAAGACGTCTGTCGACTGTATCCGGTGGCTTGTTACACCATGAATCATACTGTATGGACTTTACACATTTAATAAAATACAACTTTTTCTATAAATCACGGTGTAGCTTATAGTGTCGGTATATGACCTAATTTATTCTCGTGTTTCTTTTCAGGAAGCTTTAGATGATGATTTTGGCCATGGTATAAATCATTATTAAATTGAGGATTCTGACCCCCTTTTTTACTCCTAATTTTTTTTCTACTTCCATTACTGTTTCCATTCTGTGGCACTAGGTCAGTTTTTTTTATTCAAGTCATACATTTTCCACTAGCGATTTTCTAGGCCTGTCCTAGCTTCAGTTGCCCTACAAACTAACTTAAGATTAGGACAGACACAACATACAGTTCCATGGCTGTTAATTCATCACTGTGAAAGGATAAACCCACATTTCGCAAAAAGTAAATTTTTCTACTATGCAGAATTGAACCCGGGACCCTTAGCTCTGTAGACGAACACGTCACCCGACTGAGCTAAGGTATCAGATTATTCCCAAAATTGAATCCTCGAAACATGTCTCACGATACAACTGGTTTGTAAATATAGACGCTTTTTTTTTTACGGGTTATACCATTACGAATCGGAACGGGTTGGCAAATCAACAAAAAGCTTCTTGTTATATTCCTATCGGCGTCTACCGGTACAATTTATCATTGGCGTTGTAGTCAGATCAGTCATCATCGGCGTCGCACTGGCATTACTTAACGAGTTATGTTGGTAGAGAGAGCTTACGTGCACAGCTTATTACAGCCTTTACGGGTTATTTACACTAATAAAGTAGGCACGAGGAAATACTAATTCATATTAAAAGTTTCTAAATTTGCGCGGAGAGAGAGCAGGAAAGGAGGAGTGGTTCTTTTTAGCACCGCGTCTTACTACCGGTTCGGGTTATACGCCTAAGCACTAATTAATATAATGGTTTTAGGGACGATGAAATTTATATTCAGATTAAGTATACCCGCATTTGGGTGTAGATAGAGTGGAAAACAATTTTTAAAAAAACCTCAGTACACCCGACCGAGATTCGAACCTCGATATCCTCGTCATCGGCAGTCTATTCTACTGCAAGGAGTGGAGCTAACTGATTTTAAACTTAACTTAAGCCTAACTAACCAAACCTTTGAGAAATTACTTTTTCGGGAAAAATACCCATGGTATCAGCCGAGAATCGAACCCAGGACCCCTAGGTGCGTCGATAGATGCACTGAACACTATACCGCGGGGTCGGTAATGCCCAAATTCCATAACTTGTAAGGAATCCAAGTAAAAGTCCGATAAACGAAACACATGCATTGATAAAACAGTTGCTTTCCAAGTACATATTTTAAATATATTAAATTTCACTTTTTAAAGGGGTAATTTAGGGAATGCGAGTTAAGGGCTGTATTTTTGAAGATTTTGTATAAAAATATTTTTTAGTCTATATAAATCATATAATTTTCCAGTGGAAACATATTCTTGAATATTTGTCGAGGATTTTCTGGAATTAAATTACAACTTTTTCTCTACATTTAAAAAGTTTCTCATCTATGTCCCTATGCTAATGACAGATATTCAAGAATCTGAATAAAATTAAACTCTATGTTTCTACTAGAGCAATATTTGATTTATTTTCGGACAAAAAATGTTTTGCTATAAAAACTTCGAGAACACTGTCCTTACTCGTGTCGCCTACATTCTTACCTTAAGAGTCTTTCTGAATGAGTTGTAATGTATGTGTCTCCTAAATGTGGGCTGTATGGAGATATAATCTATATAGCTCTGTGTGTTTGGAGTTTTAAGAAATATGTATACGGGAGATTGTATTTAGGACTTGGGTAAGTTCCCAGATGGCTTAGTTGATACACTACTCCAGTCCAATTTCGATAAGAAGTTCCCAGATGGCTTAGTTGATACACTAGCTCCAGTCCGATTTCGATAAGAATTTCCCAGATGGCTTAATTGATACATAACCTCCAGTCCGATTTCGATAAGAAGTTCCCAGATTGCTTAATTGATACACCAGCTCCAGTCCGATTTAGATAAGAAGTTCCCAGATGGCTTAGTTGATACACTAGCTCCAGTCCAATTTCGATAAGAAGTTCCCAGATGGCTTAGTTGATACACTACTCCAGTCCGATTTCGATAATAAGTTCCCAGATGGCTTAGTTGATACACCAGCTCCAGTCCAATTTCGATAAGAAGTTCCCAGATGGCTTAGTTGATACACTACTCCAGTCCAATTTCGATAAGAAGTTCCCAGGTGGCTTAGTTGATACACTAGCTCCAGTCCGATTTCGATAAGAATTTCCCAGATGGCTTAATTGATACATAACCTCCAGTCCGATTTCGATAAGAAGTTCCCAGATTGCTTAATTGATACACCAGCTCCAGTCCGATTTAGATAAGAAGTTCCCAGATGGCTTAGTTGATACACTAGCTCCAGTCCAATTTCGATAAGAAGTTCCCAGATGGCTTAGTTGATACACTAGCTCCAGTCCGATTTCGATAAGAAGTTCCCAGATGGCTTAGTTGATACACTAGCTCCAGTCCGATTTCGATAAGAAGTTCCCAGATGGCTTAGTTGATACACTAGCTCCAGTCCGATTTCGATAAGAAGTTCCCAGATGGCTTAGTTGATACACTAGCTCCAGTCCGATTTCGATAAGAAGTTCCCAGATGGCTTAGTTGATACACTAGCTCCAGTCCGATTTCGATAAGAAGTTCCCAGATGGCTTAGTTGATACACTAGCTCCAGTCCGATTTCGATAAGAAGTTCCCAGATGGCTTAGTTGATACACTAGCTCCAGTCCGATTTCGATAAGAAGTTCCCAGATGGCTTAGTTGATACACTAGCTCCAGTCCGATTTCGATAAGAAGTTCCCAGATGGCTTAGTTGATACACTAGCTCCAGTCCGATTTCGATAAGAAGTTCCCAGATGGCTTAGTTGATACACTAGCTCCAGTCCGATTTCGATAAGAAGTTCCCAGATGGCTTAGTTGATACACTAGCTCCAGTCCGATTTCGATAAGAAGTTCCCAGATGGCTTAGTTGATACACTAGCTCCAGTCCGATTTCGATAAGAAGTTCCCAGATGGCTTAGTTGATACACTAGCTCCAGTCCGATTTCGATAAGAAGTTCCCAGATGGCTTAGTTGATACACTAGCTCCAGTCCGATTTCGATAAGAAGTTCCCAGATGGCTTAGTTGATACACTAGCTCCAGTCCGATTTCGATAAGAAGTTCCCAGATGGCTTAGTTGATACACTAGCTCCAGTCCGATTTCGATAAGAAGTTCCCAGATGGCTTAGTTGATACACCAGCTCCAGTCCGATTTAGATAAGAAGTTCCCAGATGGCTTAGTTGATACACCAGCTCCAGTCCGATATATATAAGAAGTTCCCAGATGGCTTAGTTGATACACTAGCTCCAGTCCGATTTAGATAAGAAGTTCCCAGATGGATTAGTTGATACATCAGCTCCAGTCCGATTTAGATAAGAAGTTCCCAGATGGCTTAGTTTATACACTACTCCAGTCCAATTTCGATAAGAAGTTTCCAGATGGCTTAGTTGATACACCAGCTCCAGTCCGATTTAGATAAGAAGTTCCCAGATGGCTTAGTTGATACACCAGCTCCAGTCCGATTTAGATAAGAAGTTCCCAGATGGCTTAGTTGATACACCAGCTCCAGTCCGATTTAGATAAGAAGTTCCCAGATGACTTAGTTGATACACTAGATCCAGCCCGATTTTGATAAGAAGAATTTTTTTTTGGCAGTTCTAAAATCTACCAAAACGAATTTAATATATGTCTACGTAGGAGTGTGCGAGGTAAACTTTTTCACTATGGGTGAACTCGATTCGAATATATGAAATATTCTCTAAGACATTTTGAAATTAGAATATTTATTGTTGATTTTTTGTTGTTGAAAAATATCATATTAATTACAGGTATATTACGTTATTTACTAAAATTATTAATAAATTGTTTACTTTCATGTTTTTTACAATATTTATTTCTAATTTGATGATTGGAATTACTATCACAACATACAATTCAATCACCTCTATTTGTAATGTAACTATATATAACAGCTCAGAACTACAATTCATATATTTTAGCTGACAATATTTTTTATTGACAGTTTCAAGATTTTCAAAGCTAGAAAAAAAAGAAGCAAAATTGAAGTTGATATTTTTTTGAAGGCAAATTGATGTTTTTAAGCTGCGCACACCCCTATTTTTATGCCAAATCATGTGATATGGAACTGTCACTGGTCATAGATAGTATCAATAACTTAGAAATAATAATTATAATAATAGAGTAAAATGTTACTGATTTTAACGCAACAAAAGGTTTTATGAAAGTTCCTAAATAGCAGATTCTCACTAAACTCTTAGGATTTAAAAACCATGTCATGGGAACTTATTTCAACTATATATTGTATAACTACTCTAATGAGCCCTCGTACAATCCTTGTTTTAACGGGCGTGTAGGAGATCTTGCTTGCAAAAGTACATAATTATTTATACGTATGAAAACACTGCTCGTCGTCCTTGTCTGGTCTGTTCATTTTCTAAAGTTTCATCATTTTAACTATCGTCAAAACAAACGCTCGGGATCAATAGGTAATCAAATTTCATTTTCCTGCCGTTATTTTCATTTTTTGTAATGCGAAGAGAAAAATTGTTAAATTTACTATTAATTCAACGCTCCATTGATTCAACGAAGANATCATCATCATCGTCGTCACAGTGATGTAGTGGAGCGGAGCCAAACCCCGGAACATTGCTGGGAGCTCGGTAGCGCGCGTGGCAGCAGCCGACGCGCGAGAGAGATAGAAGAAAAGACAGAAAGAGACGGATAAATAGAGAGCTCGCAGGTTTTTAGTAAAATGTCAGGGGTCAATCCAGATCCCGCGCGTCTTCTCAAAGCTTCCCTCCCCTCCACCTCCTCTCCTTGTACATACCCAACCCTTCTCCAACTCCTGAGCGACCCATTTCAAGAGTGGTGTGTGTGTGTGTGTGTGTGTGTGTGTGTGTGTGTGTGTGTGTGTGTGTGTGTGTGTGTGGGAGGGGTGTAACGTCATCCCTCCCCCTTTTTACCATCGACCCTTGCCACTCTCAATTCCAACCCATCCCTTCTTACCCCCCTAGCACAGTCCCACTTTGATCGTATTACCCCTTCCCATCCACCCAGACCCTTTCAAGGCCTGTCCCAAGGAGGAAGGAAGACAGTGCTGAAGAGAAATATCTTCCCTTTCCTTTTTAAAAAAAATCCCCTGTTAATGGAATGATTGAGAGAACCCGCTGGTAGTGGGAAAAACGATTAGAGATGAGATTTTAAAACATGGCTTGGAAGATAATTTACTTTTACTGCAGTTTCCCCAGGAGACATCTTAAGACTTTTTAACTTTGTGTTTGTCTCGAAAACGTTGAGACTTTCAGCTTGGTTGGGGAGGAATTTAGTTATTGTCATAAAATGTTTACTCCTCCCTCTACCCCTTATACAAGAGTGCTAATGTATTTTTTCAATTCATAATTAGAAGGGAGATGAACCTACTTTTCCTCAAATGAGAATATATAATTCGAATCTTCATTTTAGCTACGAATCCCGAATAACGAATACAATCTTAGAAAATATTGTAAGTGAAAGAGTTTTCTCACCCATTTGTGTTAGTAGTTTATCCTAAATTATAAATTGTTTACACTTTACATTAATTCTTTGGTTGGCATGGAAATAAAAAAAAATCGTAACAAAATGATTAAATTTTTGGGTGCAATGTGAATTCACTTTCAGTGGTAAATTAATGATTTTTGATCTGGTTTTTAAATTTGTCCTATAATTATGTTGGAGTAAGCCAAATATGCAATATAGAAGGGATAAAATCAGATTCAAAATTTGATTTATATATATAAAACCTATAATTTTTTCGAACTCTCAAATTGCGAGTATCTTCAAGAATTTGATGATTCCAAAATTTCAGGAAACCATTCCGAATAATAACCATCACAATTTCAGTTTTAAACTTGTTTACATAGTTTATTTACATTTGTTTACATAATTCGACGAAAAAACAATAATTATTATTGAAAGAGTTATCATTGCATATAGTAAGCACTTTTAAAGCCTCAGCCATGGTCATAAGGTGAAGTACCTCACGCCTTAACCAAGTTAATGTCAGAGTATTTAGTTTGAATCCAGGTGGGAGCTATATAAGGTAGCGGCTTTGCCAATAGCTTGTATTAAAAATTGCCTCTGCCTTTCTTCAAACACATATAATTTTCCAACGATAAATGTTAATTTATTTCCAAAATTTTCCTGATATATTTTCTTATCTTTCGTCCAACTGTGATTAGGGATGTTCGGCAGCAAATAGCTAAGAGAGGGCGAAGGTTCCCTTTCCTCCATAACCCGCAGTTCTCTCCCGTGTATCGCCGAGTATTGCTGAGGAAGAAGGAAGATAATCACTCTCCATAACCCGCAGTTCTCTCACAGGTTGTCAGCAAGTGAAAATTTGAAGGAAAGAGAAAATAAACACTCCTCTGTAACCTGAATTCCCTCAGAGTTTGTCAACGAGTACAGCCGAGGTAGAAGAAGGAAAATATTTCCTCTACAAGACCAGGAGTTCCCTTAGAGCAGCGGTTCTCAAAATGGGGTAAGCGGGCACCTATCAGGGGGTACGCGAGGAGCTCTCAAGGGAAAGTTGGCAAAATAACAAGGGACTTTTGGGAAATCATAATTTTTGGCAGTTACCTTTATCTTATTATTTATACCCCTCTTTTTCCCCTAGTTGGTCAGCTGGAAACCAATTTCTGAGAATTTTCAACCCTCTACTTGATACCTTCTACAGGCACCGTTTATGATGCATTTATCAACAACATGTCTCTGTAAGAGTGGTTTTTAATCTATGGTGTACCTAAAAATAAGTACCGTAATAGGTTAAATTTGAAGCTGGACAACCGCTTGAAAGTTTTAACTGGACAACCAGACATCAAAAAGTTGTGCCAAGCCGTGCAGTCACACCCCTTTCACTGAAAAACTTTGGGATTCATAATATATCAGCTCCAGAATTACGATTAAATATTTTGATTTGAAAATAATCTGTTTAGGTTTACTTTTTTTCTTTATTTTAGAACGAGTTTGTGAATAAAATGAATAAAAGTTTTCTACAAATTTTTTATATTGAAATTATGTTTTTTAACTGATCATAACGATTTTAAACCTGTCATTTGGGATTTTTTTTATCTTGGGGGTATATTAAACTTTTAGTCATGGTCATGGGGTACAATCTAAAAAAAGTTTGAGAACCATGGCCTTAGAGGTTGTCACCGAGTATAACAGATGAAGAGAGAAGATCATATTTCCTATACAAGATCAGTAGTTCTCTTAGAGGTTGTCACCGAGTATAACAGATGAAGAGAGAAGATCATATTTCCTTTACAAGATCAAAAGTTCCTTCAGAGGTTGTAGCCGAGTATAAGAAATGAAGAGAGAAGATCATATTTCCTATACCAAGATCAGAAGTTCCCTTAGAGGTTGTCACCGAGTATAACAGATGAAGAGAGAAGATCATATTTCCTATTCAAGATCAGAAGTTCATTCAGAGGTTGTTGCCGAGTATAACAGACGAAGAGAGAAGATCATATTTCCTATTCAAGATCAGAAGTTCCTTCAGAGGTTGTTGCCGAGTATAACAGACGAAGAGAGAAGATCATATTTCCTATACAAGATCAGTAGTTCTCTTAGAGGTTGTCACCGAGTATAACAGATGAAGAGAGAAGTTCATATTTCCTATTCAAGATCAGAAGTTCCTTCAGAGGTTGTTGCCGAGTATAACAGAACGAAGAGAGAAGATCATATTTCCTATACAAGATCAGAAGTTCCCTTAGAGGTTGTCACCAAGTATAACAGATGAGAGAAGATAATCTCTCCTCTACAAGATCCAAAACTCTTCTAGGGATTGTCGTCGAGTATATAAGTGCAGACAGACATAGACATGTTAAGAACCCCTAAAAAAACCTTTGAAAATGATGGGTTCAAGAATACTAAACATTTGAAGGACAAAAGTGTTCTGATATCGCTGTGCCTACATTTTATTTTCTTCTTTTAAAACGAGCACATCTGAAATTTTCCGCTGATATAAAGGTGACGTCCTATTTTCAAACACGCACTCTTAAGAGAGCGATCGCCTTTTGATGTCCCCCTGAAGAACGAGTGGCGTCCCCTATCCAAACAACTATCCCTTCTGTGGATGACGCCTGTGTCGTCATCATCTTCTGGTAACGAGATGTGGCGGGAAGACGCCCTGTAGAATCTCAAAATGAGAGCTTTTCTACTTCTCTTTTCAAAGTCTACGTGGAGGGACATTAGCAGAAAAACGATCCATCTGCCACATTAAGATTTGATTATACTATAGTAGATACTCAAGGTGGTTAGGAAATAAAGACCGATGTATCAACACATGGCTATCCTACCCGCATTGGGTACTACTCTCGTAATATGCTAGGCTGCTGAAGACGGGAATATCGTGGTTCGATCCAGAGCGGGTGCACTGAGGATGGTTTTCCTTAGATGGTTTCCCATTCTCTAGACGCAAATGTGGGTACACTCTCTCTAAATTCAAAATTCCTCAACCCTAACCCATTAATGTAATTAGTACATAAGCGTATAATCCGAATGGGTAGTAAGACGAGGTGCTAAAAATAAAGAGAAGGCTGAAGTGAATGTTCACTAATAGTTATAAAAACACGTCTCCAACACAATAGGTCGCTACTGAATGCCGACCTATTGGGTCATTTTCAGGTTTATTCACTAAACTGTTGGTTTACATATGCACCGAATAAACTATAAACATGAACATTATTCTTATTATTATTATTATTATTATTAGCACCGCGTCTTAATACTCGTTCGGCTTATACGCACTTACGCTAATGTGTAATGGTAGGGTGATTGTGAGATGAAATGGAGGACCTACAGTTTAACGTGGAATCCGAACCACGGTGGAGGCCTGGCATTGCCCAAATTCACAAGATGTCTTGTCAGAGGTGAAGGAAGGGTTTGGTAATCAGATAGATCTGTGCCGGGACCGAGGATTGAACCCCGGCCGCCAGCACAGAAGTCTGACACCTTACCCTTAGACCGCCAGGTCACCGATCATAAACATGAAAAACCATCATAATTATTACCTAAAATTTAGACAAGTCTTCACAATCGCAATATAAAATAACCTCATTTTAAGGTATTTTGTATCTACGTTTTCCTATGTAACACATTTTAAGTTGTTTTTTAATTTTTAATTTATTTAACGTGCACTTTCTGAACCGACTGATTAAATCAGCAAACGACTTATAAAATAGCTCTAATCCTAAACAGACACAACATCCAGCCCCCGGTCGTTAATTCTTCACTGTGAAAGTAGAAACCCACAGTTTAACAGTGATAACATTTTCTGCCGTGCCAGGAATTGAACCCGAGAACCTTAATTCAGTAGAT
This sequence comes from Timema douglasi, assembly GCA_901482245.1. NCBI lineage: Eukaryota > Metazoa > Arthropoda > Insecta > Phasmatodea > Timematidae > Timema > Timema douglasi. Next base: position 395,174 of record CABEEJ010000036.1, read on the forward strand.
ATTCACTCTACTGATTGAGCTAAGGTGTCTGAATAATACAAGTTACAAGCCTGTGTATATATATCGAGCATGTAGCATGGGAAAACGGGATATATATACATTAAAATTAGGTTATATTATAGAATGGTAATGAAGAAATGTCACAATCAATGTAGCTAATAGCTATAATGGGTTTTTTACCTTCGTGTTTTAGACAACTTATACGTGTATTGGTAGTGTATAATACACATAAGTTTTATGTGTGTTTTTTCTCATGCAATATAATAAAATCAATGGCAACTATTCGTTTTTCCAGTTAGCATAAGGTTATATATATATATATATATTAAAATCAAGCGTTTTATTATTACAAAAGTTGTAATCACCCCTCCCCTCTAAAAACAGCCCCTTGCAATAAAGTAGTCAGGCTAGAATTAAAAATAGTGGTTATATTTTTTTATTTATTAAAAATCTCAAAATTCTACGTACTATAATAACAATCTGATGAAAAATAACTTTTGTAACAATATTTTTGATGTTAATATTGATAACATTTTATCATATTACTAACTTTATTTATATATGTATTGATACTATTGATCAAAAGTGAGTATTGAAAATAACCTTACTTGGTGTATGGATATACTAAAAGAGTAATAGTAACTTTTGTAACTGTCAGATACGGTCCTTCCTACTAGCATACTACTTACCATAGCTTTTAGTGATAATAATGTCGCTTAGAGCCTTGTTAGCTTAAAGCAGCCGCGTCTTTCCTAATGACGTGGCAAAATGATGAGCTGAATTTAAAAAAACAAAAAAAAAACTCGACTTCTTGGTGATGTGGGCTCCGCATTAAGATAGTTGAGAAGTAATGAAAGGTGACGAGTCCATAGACAAAATTAATATAATCGCGGTGACTTGTTCGTTAACGATGATAGTGAAGAGAGTGTTGTGCCTCAATACTTTACTGTGTCCTTCTCCTTCGTCTCTAGGAGGAGTTTTATGAAAACAGTGTTGGGAGAAATGGATGAGGACAGAAGGGGGGAAGGTACATGTTTAAGACAGTTGAGTGCAGACCATTTCTCAAAAATACGACGTTCACACCACGAACCAGTCATAAAAAACAAACTAACACGATGCACTTCTTTTACATCCGTCAAGTTCGGCAGTAGAGTGGCAGTACAACAACGACATAAAACCGCATAACGTAAAGTCCAATTTTTTAATACTAATTGGATTCTGTTTGGTTTTATAGGGTAATTTTTTGGCCCCCAATAGGGAGAAACTAAGTTTAATGTATAACCTGATTTAAGTATCCTAAACCCGCTTTGGTGGACACGTGGTCTAACGGGGTAGTCTAGAAATAGACTAGACTGCTGATGACGTAGAGATCGAGGTTCGAATCTCAATCTGATGTACCGAGGGATATTTTTCCAAAATGGTTTTACATTCTTCCTCCACGCAAATGCGGTTACACTTCCTCTAAATATATGTAGCATTCTTAATCCCTAAAACTATTGGCGTAATTATTACATAAGCGCATAACCCGAACGGGTATTAAGACGCGATGCTAAAAAAAATATATCCTTTATGTCTAAGCACTTAATGTATGGAATTATTATTTTGAAATATTTAATATTTTCTTACAAAAACATCAAATTAGCTTCAATATTTTTAGTAAAATTTAATTATTTTAACCGATGACTAATAAATTATTTTTCTTAGCGCCGTGTCTTACTACTTGTTCGGGTTATACACTAATAAAATTATTATTATTAATACACTCACTTAGAATGTAATATAATGCAATATGTAGTATCTCAAAGAGAACTATTCAAATGTACATTTATAAACAAACTCTTTCGATTATCCCCGCTGGCTCATCTTTTTTAGTTTGTCGGTGATGGGGTGGTCGGGATTTTACTCCCGGCTGGTGTGATGATATTGCTTTTTACTAAATGTTTTCCCGATCTACCTCCACTCAAATATGGGTACAATTGATCTAAATATAGTTTCCATATCCAAACCCCAACCGTATAACTTAGGCAAGTATTAAGACAAAGTGAATTTTTTAAAAGTCTAATATAATGTAGCAGGATATGTGTGGAGGTAGGGAAGAACTGGATCGGGAACGGGACGAATTCAACTTCACTTCACCGGTATTCTCCTGTATAAACTCAATATAGAAAAAAATCCCAGCTTTCCCGAATCAGGTGTGTCGTCCAACCCGCCTCTGTGGCGTAGTTAGCTAACGCGCTAGTCTCGTGTTAATCTATACTGCCGAGGACGGAAGTATCAAGGTTCGAATCTCACTCGGGTGAACT
>CABEEJ010000036.1:397563-534069 GCA_901482245.1 Timema douglasi
GGGGGGGGAATATTTATACATAGTTTTCCACTTTTACTCCACGCAAATGCGGGTTCATTTCCTCTAAATTAAACCCTTCCAATTCCTAACCCATTAGCGTAGTTAGTACTTAAGCGCTTAGCCCAAAAGACGCGGTGCTAAATTAAAAAAAAAAAATTCATCTAACCTTACCAGCCACACGACAATCGTCAAAGCGTCGGTCAAGATCTTCAATATATATCCATTCGCATTTTGTTCAGGGGCGTAATATGGGTGACCGGGGGAAGAGGGGTAGAGTACTAACAGTTTCTTCCGAAGCTGCGCTTGGCAAGGAAGGGGCGTCACCGCAATATCTCACGCGCTGGACGCTATAAAACCGCGGTCGTCGAGTGGAAACAAATATTTCTTTGTAAGTGCTGAGAGAATGGGGGGTTGGAACAGGCCAGTAAGAACAGAATAAATGCAGCTAAGATCAGTTAAGGGTTTGCGGGGCCAGGAGAGGGCGCGGTAGAGGTTTTAGAAGCGGAAACACATTGTTTTATTTGAACACGTGATGGGAATAAGTTTTTAGCAAATGGAACCTTCCGATGCGGTAGATTTCAAGCCACTTGAACTCTTTTTTAAATTATTTACAACCTTTCGCCGCCTATAAGGGTTTAGACTTTAGAACAAATCAGGTTGATCTTGGTTCGATTTTGGTTGGTTTTTAAAATAATCTAAATACCACCTTGGATTGCGCATGTAGTTAAATTGGAAAAATGCGTGCCCCACCTGCTTCCACAACACTAAAAAAAAAAAATTGACTCAACCAGGGATTGAATAAAAAAGTTACTTCAAATATTGTTGGGTCTTTGCCTTAAGATATAATGTATTAACAATATTTTCCTGTTCGAGCTTCGGTGCCTTAAATGGTTTTGTATATTTATGATGACTGATTCGTTCTTTTGCATTCATATTGACATTTTAAATATGTATACAAAATATAGAGAGCGTCACCCTACTTATCTTCAAGCTGTTAAGAAATGATACCATCAACATTTCGACATAAAGTGAGTCTGCAAGGGTAAAATAAATGTTATTAAAACCTTGTTTCAATTCCTAACATTTTCTTACATCCCACAAGATATAGTCAAGCTTACTACATTTATGATACAACGAAATTATTCCCTCGAGAATCCAAGATGCTTTGAAAGTGTAATAAGAATAAAATTTAATACTATCACATTTTATTCTAAAATATAAACTTTATGAAATTGTAAAAAACAACTAAGAAAACCACACATTTACTGGAAGCGAACGAGCTCGTTATAAACTATAGCATTTACTAGCCCCTGTATTTGCATCCCGCTTGTCATATCTGTACGAAATGTAGTATTGAATCTATCTCACGGGGTAAGTATTTTAAATCTGATTTTTGTGTGAATCCTTTTATAATATTTTATGGTCTACTAAGGCCAAGCTTAGAAACATTTGGGGAAAAATTGTATTTATTTTTTAAGGTGATGGTGGGGACGTGATAAAAGGTGTTTTGTAGGTTTTTTAGCAAAACATTTTTGGCAAAAAAAAAAATCTCCAGTAGAGACATACCTAATTTTCTTCAGGGATATCAACAGTTCTTTAATATAATGTCATGAGCATGGCGGCATTATATAAGACACATTTAAACGAAGAGAAAAAGATCATTAAATTCCAGGACACCCTCGACAGATATTTAAGAACTGTTGATCTCACCAGGCGAAGAAAACTAAACCCTATGTTTCTACTGGAGAGATAGTTGATTTATTTTGCTGAGTATATATTTTTTGCTATGAAAACTGCAAATGAACTGGCCTTATCTCGCAATCCCTACATTCCCACCTTAAAGTTCATTGCATGTTGACTTGACCTACCGTACAGTCAACCCTACCGGCAGTTATGTTAACTAAATAAGTTGGCTTACTGATTAAAGATACCCACTAATATTTTCTGATGCTAGTCAAGAGTGGATCTCTAGTTGTTTTAATTTGATGTTGGATGAGGGATGTGTCACCCGAGACGATTTGAAGAGCTAGGGGGAATCAATCAATAGACTCCCTTCCCCCCCTCCTCCACAGCTCCGGTCCATGTTATAGAAAGGGGCTTTCCTCGGGGAGGTTGTAAAAACAAACACATCATCCAGCTATGCCGCCCCTCCCCCGGACCACGATACTACCGTGCGCGAAAGAGGACAGCTCTATTTCACCAAACGCCATTACGCGACCTTATGTCAACAACTCGACGCTTCATTTTGCTTTATACATCTCCCCTCACAAACACTTTAGCTGGTAAGATTGTTGCGTGGTTAGCACGCATGTCTCTTCCCTCGGTAAGCCAGGTTCGATCTCCACAGGCTGAAATGAGGAGGCATCTCTCCTGCAGAAGACGGAGCAGCTACTAAGAATTTACTTTCATTATTTTTTATTTAGGTTTGTAGTTTTTAATATTCAATACTGGCACAAAAACTGAAAACATGTTCCTTCTTCTGAAAATAATCCATACTAATAGATGTGAGTCCCGTTTCAGTGGCCGAATGGTCTGAGATGTCAATCTTGTGTTAGACTGGCCTGCTTATGATCGGGAGATCGGGATTTGAATCCCGCTCTCTTCTACTGAGGGTAGCTTTCTTTAAATAGTTTCTCATTATCCTCGTAAATGTGGGTGGATTAGCTCTAAAACGCTTCCTATCTCTACCACTTTAGGGCCCGGATTTTGATGACATGTAATTTTTTTTTTTTTAATTTCGTCACATACAATGCTCATCTGGAATTTTATAAAATATTTTCTCGATTTTCCTTTTTGTTTTATACATCAAAGTTCTGCTTGAGTCTCGTCAGAGCTTACACTAACTAATATAAGCACACAAGATGAGGGTGGATGTAAGGGAATACAACTGAAGAAAGGAAAAAAATCCATCAATTAAATAAACAGTACAGACTTTTTCTCTCCTTTACCTATAAATGGAGATATTTACAATATTCAGAACTTGTAGGATATATGAAACGAAATAAAATACATTGTTGCAGAAAAATTACAACACATTTAATTAAGTAATGTAAACTGTTACAGAAACATTGAAAAAAGTAGCAGCTCTGTTCACCAAAGAGAAAAACAATCAATTTTCCAGACCTCTAATTAACTAAATATATTTGCCAATTGCTCAGAAATGATTGTTTAAAAAAAATAATTTTCCAAATTATAGTTTTTAATGTTTAATAGTACTACAACTCTGCAACATTAAGTTAGTTCTTATCTCAAAGAGTTGCGTAAATATGATCAAAATTGAGAATTTATTCTTATGCAAAGTATTCTCTAGATCATTTTCTCGGAATAATGAGATGCAGCATTTTGTTTTTAATGTTTAACAGTATCTACAGAAGCCCCATGGCTTCTTTGGTGCTGACTGACAGCTCACATCTGACAGATGACAGCTTTAAAATGTTACCAGACAAAATTACGTATCCTTACGCCAAATTAGCTGATCTGCAAAAACATGAGTTTAGCATCTGTCACTTTTGACAGTCAAAATTTAGGTATATAACTAAATTTTGACAGTCAGAAGTCAGCTGTGAGCTGTCAGTCAGCACCAAAGAAGCCATGGGGCTACTGTATATACAAATTTTAATAAAACTCCTTGGTACTAGTTAAAAAAAAGTGTCTTTTTCTCGCTTGGCTCTGCAGTAAGCTACCCTTAATTTTAGGGTTAGATATCTTCTTGCATAAAGTCCTCAAAGGAATCTTATAAAAACCCTACATACCAAGTTTAATCTGATTGGTAAAATGATTTCGGCTCAAGTACCAGTAACAGACAAACAGACAAACGTCATAGTTAAAACCACGTTTCTGTTCCAGGAGGTCATAAAACGTTGACATTTACCAAAATATTGATTTCTATATTTTTAGCAATTACAATACTTTTCTTTCCGAGTGGTCGAGAGGAAGTGAAAATAGTTCTTCATTTCATCAGGTAGGGAATAATTTCAAGCCGCTCGTTTCAGAGTCAAAAAGAAAAACCAGTTTACCAAATTTACCACTTTTAAAAATAAACACTTCGTGAACCCAACCTGCAAGCGAGCTATTCCGACCGAACGAGTGCCGTCTGTTGTCGAAGACAGTGCCAATGTTTGTGGAGAAAGGGTGTCATGTTGTCGACACAATGATGATTGAACTCTCCGGATGTTAATATCAGTTTTTTTTAGACTAGAACCACTATTTATTTATTCAAGTAGCTCCTCATGTTTCCTCATGAGGTTGAGTTTACCCTGATACAGACCCACTGCTTCACAGAAAATCTGTGCGTGCTGGGGATCTAACCCAGGACCTCTGAATCTATAATCAGGAACTTTTATCACTAGACCACAGGGGTGGTGACAGCCATTGTGCTATTAGATTAAAAAAATCCCCTTCTGCCAGCGAGAGCGCTACGGTTTCATCACTCCTTTAAGAGCGTCTTTGAGTTGAGCATATCGACATGAAATTACAATTTGTTCCGGGCCAGCTACCGGATCATTGAAAAGTTCCCGATAGTTCTAGACGTTCAATATTCATTTAATTGGCAAACGATAAAATAATATTTACAGACTACATACATTATGTTTAGAGTAGGTGTCCAAAGTGCTGTTAGCAGTTTTCTTGGCACAGAGCATCTCTTTTCTCTTCTTTGTTAAACGGCTATAAATAGGCCTATTATGTAAGATGTTTGAGCCACTTTTCAATCATCCTGTATTATCAATACATTAAATTCTTAAAAATGCACAGACTAAAATCCACTATTATAAGTAATGTTGTACCTGCTCAAATTTAAAGGCTCACTTTCTCGTGATCTTCACATTTTCAAAATTTATTCGATGAACTTGTCTATGAAAATAAAATAAGTATAAGCCAGGAGTCAGAACAAAAAAAAAAGTGCTAAAATTGTAAATATATTAAAGAGAGCTTGAGACTGCTTTGGTCACTTAATTTTAGGTGTCTGCTTGTAAGGTCAGTTGGTTGATGCAGTCCGGTGGTTTTGTTAGACTGATGTGCAATAGTACCTTCTGACTCAGCGAAGAGAGCAACGAGAAAATAATTCAATACCTAGTTTCCATCTCTTTAGACTAAATTCCCGAAATATTGTCTTGTCAATGAGCAAAGACATTTAGATAGCAGGCAATCTGGAGATTGGTCTGGACCATCAATTCGATTGCCCTTTACGGCAATATGAAGCAGATTGCACCGTGAATGGACAAATGCGACGTATTGCCAATCTGATAGATGTGCACATGCGCATACCACTTGTTTTGTTTTGCGTTTAGGTCTATTTTTTAAAATCATCAGGATCTTCTTCCGTCAGTTCATTTACTAAACTTTTGAAAACTTTGGTCTTTGAAGCAGCCATATTTTTCTCCAAAAATTCTTCCTTTTCTTAGCTTAATTTGGCTAAAATCCTTACTACTGCTTCCAGCGCCGGTGTTTGTTCATTATAAATCCACATATTAAAAAATAAACAGTCCCTTTACAGTCTCTCTATAAAGATTTCCACCACAACTCGCAGGCCTACTGCCTTAAAAACATACAATAACAGCGCATGAAACTACATTCATTGATAGTATATGCCCACACGTCCAAAAGTCTATCTTGAACTGATGAAAACAAGAGAGTAAAATCTCGGTTGACAACAAATTGCTTGTATAGTCCCCTCGTTAACGGGGGACACCAATCCATCAGCGATCTCAGGGCAATCACATTGCCAACCAGATTGCTCGTGAATGGACACCTTTAGTATGCCCCTTCAGTGCTGCCCAGGCTTTACAGCTGAAGTTAGAACTGTTGAGGATCCATATCAAAATTCGGGTTGGGTATAAACTGTTAACATACTAATATTACCCCTTAGTGCGAGGTATCCGTTAGCCGTAGCATTAAAACTTACGCGTCAAAATCATATTTCTTTTACCGTTATATTTATATTAAAAATAGTTATTATCAATATTAAACATAATCATATTTTCCATAAAAAATGTTCTTGTGCTATTTGGCTTGGAATCTATAGCCTCGAGAAGAGTAGTATATTTGTAAAACTGCATGAAGTAACGGTTTTAACTTGTATATAACTTTCTACTTCATATAATATTTAATTGTAATGATGAATGGCAATTATCATTAAATATTATTGCTTGACTCGCCAAATAATTAATATTCATGACAAATGTTCACTTGTATTACTCGTTTTCACACCACCTTACGCTAGATTATACAGAGAAGGTTTATTTTTACGTGGTATATCTGTAACCCCCTTCGGTCGCCGCATGGTCTAACGCGCTACACTCGCAGTAGAGTGGACTGACGATAACAAGGAGGTCGAGGCTTGAATCTCGGTCGGGTGTACTGAGGGTGATTTTTACAACAACAACAAAATTCCACTTTCCCTTCACGTAAGTGCGGGTACATATCCTCTAAATCCTTCCTAATCCCCCAAACCACTAACATAATTAATACATAAGAGTATATCCCGAATGGGTAGTAAGCGGCGGTGGTAAAAATAGTATCCCTTCATCCCTAATCCACGACTATTTGCTTACATCATATTTCCTCGTTTGAAGGTTGTGGATTGACAAACATCCTCTTATTATTTATCAATCTCCTCATTTACTTGTTCACTCTCGTGTACATTTATTTCATTTTCTGACTCCAAAAACTTCGTCGTCATCAATGTTCATGAAGTGGTCCGGTTGAACACCAAGTTCTTCGTCGTAATACAAGTTTTTCTCTGCGTTATCTATGTTTGCACGATTGTTCCCGGCAGTTGAGGAAAGTTGGAACATCGCAGTTTAACTTTACAATAGCTGCAAGCTTCTTTAGAGGCTTTAGTATGGATACAGGATATGGTCATTGGGATCGTTGGAGGAGATGATTATTTCCTGGGAACAGATCGTACTTGTTGTTCATAAAACCCCAATATTGCAGGCTTTTGTGATTTCTAGAAAGACTTTGAACGAGTGGTAAAAAAAAGTCTTACGCTGATTAGATTTTTAAAATAAATAGGTCAAAGCATTTTCCAGCCTTCTGGAGTATATTTCCGATTTTAAAAACGTGATGTTTTACCTGTGAGTAAGAAGCGTTTGCAAATTGTGTTTTATTAGTTAAGACTATACAACACAATCACAATAATTTAAGTTAAATTAAAAAAAACTGATATTCGAGCTAAGAAAATTCTGTGGTAAAGCATTGGATCCACAAATGTATAGGTATCAGCACCTAACCCCATTTGTACAGTATAACTTTATAGAAAATTTAATCAACTACATGAGAGCTATTTCTTTAAAGTCAATTTTAAAATTAAATTGGAAAAATAACATGTCTCATTTTACCTCTTATTTTTCGTACCACCTCATACTACTCGTCCAGGATATCCGAAATTTTAACTACACTGATGGGGTAGCAAGGAAGAAAGTATCATTTAAAGGAAATGCATCCGAATTTGGATGGAAACATGGTAAACTACCTAGTGAAAAACATCTTCACCAGAGGGGATTAAAACCATGACATCTCCATAAACGATAAATCAAACTATATGAACTCGACGTTCAGCCGGCGTGCCCACCGACAGGATTATTCTACCTTACTCTTAAAGCTATTAATTAAATTAATACGGTCTTACCTGATTCAGTGGCCGCATTGACTAAGGTGTCACTCTCGTGATAGACTAGGCTGCCGATGACAGGGAGATTGAGGTTCCAATCCCAGTCGGGTGTACTAAGGGTGTTTTTTCCAAAAAAGGTTTTACACTCTTCCTCCACTAAAATGTGGGTATACTCCCTCTAAATTAAACCTTACTTATCCCTAACTCATTAGTGTAATTAGTACCTATGCGTATAACCCGAACAGGTAATAAGACGTGGTGCTAATAATAATAATAATAATGTATTCTCCTTCTATACTTGACAGAGTAGGTGAAGGCCTTTTACAACTTCAAAAAGCTTCCGAGCAAGGCTTTTACTAATTTTGTTTCCAAGTCTTGTCTCCCTTGTGGTTGGTACTGGTATTTCTCTTTGGGAATTCGACGTGGAGGCATTCGTTGCGGAGGAGTCGAGACATAGTTGTCTTCCTTGCCTGTGGCAGTGTGCAGTGTCGAAATGCTGTTACAACCCTCAACGTGAAGTCATTAAAATACAAAAAGTAAAGTAAGTTAAAGCAACCCTGTATTGGTACGACACGGGGACACAGGGATCAGTCTGGTCTTGTATGTTATAGCATTGGCAGGGAGGTCGGAGCTAGAATATCGACAAGTTTCAGTTTGGGGGATTTCTTTCTCTCTGTGATTATTCCTTCACCTTTACGCGATAATGTTGGTGTCCCTCCTCATCTACTTTACTCAAGTTTATCCCTTGAATTAAGTTATAAATCTCCACGGTCTCTATAATAATAATAATAATATTAATAATAATAATAATAATAATAACAATAATAATAATAATAATGATGATAATAGTAAAAATACAAAAACTGTAATTTTCAACTATTTCAGCCAAGCGAACATGACTATATGAGTGAATTTCAAATAAATGCATCAGTAATTGCTCCGAAAAGGTTAGTAAAAAAACTGTGTAAGTAAGTGTAAAATCACTCCACTTGGTCGAGGATCGAACTTTTACCTCCTCTGTCAGAGTAGGAGCCCCTTCATATGGAGCCAATCAGCAGCGTTTCTGAGAAGCGCTTCCACTTGAAGATGCTGGAGATAAATTGGAAGTTTCACACACAGCCCCAAGAACAGTGGCGTTTCCTATGGTCTGAGTAGTTGACTTCACCGCTGGGGGTGGCCACCAAAAGTGGCGCTGCTCATCACAAAACCATACAAATATAATTTGTTTGGTCATATGTTTTGTGTCAATGTTTTAAGAGCATGTTTATTATAACATACATAACTTGATCATAGAAGAATGCACACTTAAATTTAAAGAAGTCACGATTCAGGTATTTTAAAATTCAGAATGTTTAAATTTTATCGCCAATGTTTCCATCCTTGATTTTGATTACTCAACATTTGAAATTTTATGCCTTTTCCATGCATTAAAACTCTCATAAAAATACGTATTATTTATAAATAATACCGTTATATGGTTAAAAACTACTAAAACGAGTAAATAGTAAAACTAGCTCTTAAACAAAACGGCCATGTTTTATTTGCGCAAAATCACTAGATAACAAAGGTTATGTCGAGATAAAGCGAAACGGCAAAACTATTAATGGTCACAATGAAAAATTTCTAAAATCTGAATATTTACGTTTCGTTTTTCTTTGCCTCTTTGGTCGAGTGGCCAGAGTTCCTGGCTACAGGTTCCGGGTTAGATCCCCGGCGCTTCTAGATTATAATGTGAATCAGTGGTCCTAGAACGGGGTAAAACTCATCCGTGTGAGGACAAAGAGGAGCTACTTGAATAAATAATTAGCGACTTCGTTCTAGAAAACTGGGGTTAATAGATGAAGGTATCGTTGCGCTGACTACATGGCGCCCTCTATCCGCAAATATTGACACTATCATCGCCAACATATGGTGGCCGCTCGGTCAGCACAACACGCCTGAGGACTGATGGAATATTAATTCACTAGGATTTGGGGGTCAAAAATCAAGGTATAGAAAACTTTGAATTTTTTTTTAGCACCGCACCTTACTACCCATTTGGGTTATACGCTTATGTAATAATTACACTATTGGGCTAGGGACTGTACCCGAATTAGTGTAGAGAGGAAATGGCAAACCATTTAGGAAAATAAAACCTCAGTACACTCAACCAGGATCGAACCACAATCTCTCCGTCATCGACAGTCTAGTTTACTCAGAGAATATCACCTAAAGAAGTACCCATTGTTGTAATAGAATCAATTCCGACCAATATCCGAACCGGTATATTTCTATATTTGTTGGTTGGTGCCCAAAGAGACGGTGACTCGGTGCTCTTGACGACATGAGGTCAACACTCAGACGATATTTAACCCCTGACCTCCCGAGTCATAGTCAGGTAAACTACTCGTGTGGTCAACTACCCCGTGAAGCTGAGTTTAAAGGGCACTTCCGTTACTAACCGCATCAATACAGTTTATGTTAATTTAAGCCATTAACAAGTTCCTTCTCTCCTACTTTCACCATGACTAGATGATCCCTGACGCTCCACATACATGGTAGCCAACTTCCGGTGGTACTTTCATCAGTGTATAGGGGCCAAACTTTGCTTTTATATTAACTATGCACCAGAAAGTGAACTGGTGAAGGCTTAGATAATAGAAATACATTAGCCATATTGTCGAGTAGCTAAAGCTCTCTATTATACACTGTCGGAATATCCGCATATTAACACTAATAGAATAGAGATTGAGAAGGCAGAATTTAGATTAAACATACCTGAACTTGCATAGAGTAAGTGTGAGAAACCATTTACTGTATTAAAAAACCCAGATGAATGTGCTGATCCTGTATTCAAACCCTGACCTCTATGTCGATGGCAGACAAAACCAGGTGAAACGAATGCCTTTTTTTGGTGATCTACTAATTTGGGTTAAAAAGTATTAATCATTAATAGTAATAATAATAATATATACTGGTGACCTGGTGGTCTAGGGGTAAGGTGTCGGACTTCTATGCTAGGGTCCGGGGTTCAATCCTAGGTCCCGGCACAGATTTATCTGATTACCAATTTGATTTCATCTCACAACCACCCTATCATTACACATTAGCGTAAGTGCGTATAACCCGAACGGGTAGTAAGACGCGGTGATAATAATAATAATAATAATAATATATTTCTCATAACGTTGGGCACGCGCACTAAATCTCAAGCTCATAATTCTAGTCTGGTTCGTCGATGACGGAATGCTTGAGGTTCGACTCCTGGCAGGGTGTACTGAGGGTGATTTAACCTTAATGTTTTTTATGATGAGCTTCAAGGCAAATATGGATACATTTAATATAAATGATCCCTTCAATTAACCAACCCTATTAGTATAATTCATAGCCCCGTACGGGTTGTTAAGTCGAAATAATTGTGTCTTCTTGAAGGACATAAAAGTTAAGAAAACAACTATGAAGTTATTCCTTGTTATTGTGTTGTTCATTACAATGAGACTAAAAAAGTCTGCCAATTTTTACAAGAGTGACTGTAAGTACTAAAGAACAAACGTACTTTTTGTTCGTTCTTCCCGCATCACCAACCGTGCATCAACAAACACATATGATGAACATCCGCATCTACGTCATTCTCGGTGTAGGCTTATTTATTTTAGTTCATTGTGCTTTTTTCATCATAAATTTCAACAAAGCTCAAACTGGTCCACCACATTGCTTAAGATTTTTTATTTATTCATTTGTGATGCATATTATTTTTGGGCTATTGTTTATATCTTGGTAGTACCTTTATGTATTATTATTATTACTATTAGCACCGCGTCTTACTACCCGTTCGGGTTATACGCACTTACGCTAATGTGTAATGGTAGGGTGATTGTGAGATGAAATGGAGGACCTACAGTTTAACGTGGAATCCAAACCACGGTGGAGGCCTGGCATTCCCCACATTCACAAGATGTCTTGTCATATGTGAAGGAAGGGTTTGGTAATCAGATAAATCTTTGCCGCGACCGAGGATTGAACCCCGGCCACCAGCACAGAAGTCTGACACCTTATCCCTAGACCGTCAGGTCACCTCCTTTATGCATTGATATTATTTCTTACGGAGAAATGTTATTTCATTGAGCTGGTTTATCCTAAAGAATCACTTTCATAGCATATTAACCAATACATTATTATTTTTAGAAGTGTATTCCATGTGCATAACTTCTTACTTACGTTTTTGATGATCACGTATTTACGTTAATAAGCTAAGATCAAGTTTAGTGGAAGTGGGCTGACATATGAGAGAAATAATCTATGAAAAAATTGCCTCCCTACACGTTTTGATCTTCATAATAAACTACTACATTTAGAAGTAGTGGTCCGTCTGTACAAGTGCTAAATATTCAAGGCAAATGAGGAGAATTTGTAGAAATTATTAACATACTAAAAGTTCCTAACGAACTAAGCTACGCTAAATCCACCATTTTGGAAAATGACAACAATCTTTCAATTTTTCATTTTTAACTTTTAAACCGTAACCCTCCTATAAATATATATAGATGTGGAATTCAAGTTTGTAGATCGTCAAATTTCTACGAAAAATATATTTACCACTTTTTTCATGGATACAAAACTAATGCCACAAAGTAACATTTGACAATCCACTATAAATTACCAAGAGGTTAACTAACAGTGGTAAAGGTGACCTGGTGGTCTAGGGGTAAGGTGTCAGACTTCTATGCTGGCGGCTGGGGTTCGATCCTCGGTCCCGGCAAAGATTTATCCGATTACTAAACCCTTCCTTCACTTCTGACAAGACATCTTGTGAATGTGAGGAATGCCAGGCCTCCACCGTGGTTCGGATTCCACGTTAAACTGTAGGTCCTTCATTTAATCTCACAATCACCCTACCATTACACATTAGCGTAAGTGCGTATAACCCGAACGGGTAGTAAGACGCGGTGCTAATAATAATAATAATAATCATAATAATAATAACAGTGGTAAACCTGAATTTTGATAACAAAACTTTCAAATGATGTATTTTTACTATTTCAGTTCATTGTCAGACCTGTAAAAATATAATTGTCGAATTTTTCCCCAATTTTATTTATTGTTTCTACTGACGTAACATTTCAGTTTCTGTAAATGTTAACCTTGGACCAAGCTGAATTAAATGGCCAAGCAATGTAAAGCCCCCATTTCGTGAAATGTGGCGAGTCCATTTACCGTATTGATATTATAATCAACATTATCAAATGTAAACTGATTCAATGAAAGTCGAGCGAAAATGGTTTTCTAAGTTTGAAGTAATTTTGCATATCCATTTAATGTACGAGTAATTTATCTGTATGATGAGCTAAAGCTTAAATTAATACATATTATGGAAACACATTTCTTATGTATATAAATACACCAATTCTTTGTTTCTTGAATAATATTGACTGATATTCCATCAAATGTTTTGTGATTACTTTAATTAGTGACATTATCTTTGTATCTCAGAAAAAATAAACATTATAATTTTTGTAAAACATTTTAATTTATCACCTTTGGATTCCACGTTTATTTTCAAGTGAATAAGTTAAGGAGTACAAAGAAGGCCTTCAATTTTCAAGATGGCAGCCGTAGCATATCTCAAATCTTTGGGCACTTTTAGGGACGTATTTAAAGTATTGTCTTGGGAGTCAACAAATCTCTCTGAATACCAATAACAATCAATTAAGATCTAATGGGCTACTGACTGGCCTCCGAATATCGACTATACTTACTACCCACAACATCCGTACCAAAAATCATCTCTCTTGCAATTATTTTTGCTATTTGCCCATTTATGACCCAGTTTTCCCAGACTAAAGCCTATTTCAATCAAGCTGGTTCTGGCATCATAGCTTTGTCTGTAAAGAATTGGCTTTTCAATTTCATACTCCAGGTTTGATTCTCGGAAAATGTCGAAAATATATCAATGTAGAACTTCGCTTATTCTTACATTTTTTCAGTACGTTAAAGTAACGGTATGGTATCTGATTGTTGTGCTAGTGCTAAAAATAAAATACGATAATCCATTAATATCCCAGCAAACTGGCACTACTAACGTAAAAGTAATAAAGTCGGGTGTTTAAGTGAAGTGTTATGTCCTAGGTTAAGCTTACTTCAAAGACGTGTGCTGAAAATACACTTGCGTCGTTGATAAGTGTTCGTGAAATCCTAAAATTAAATAAATAATGGCGGGTTTGTTTTTACAGCAGTTTCGTAATTTATGGCAGCTGTATAGGGAATGATCCGGCTTCTCTTTAACATGGCGGTCGTAAACTGATCTAATGAGCTACGCTGGTAGACTCAGTATTTTTAAACCAGCCCCTCGTGTTAACCTACTTACGATCTTTCACGATTACCCACACCTGTTCTGGTAACAATCATACAGATTTGTAGGGTCGGATTAAAACGGCTCTTCTTAAAACAACACGTGTATTATGACGTGGACTATTTCAATAAACGTTCCCAACTAGAGGATCAACAGCAGATACGTGTCCGCGCAAGAACGTCTGATACTTATTCTCGAAGAAGTTCAAATAAACAGAAGACAAGCTGAGGAAACAGCCGAGTATGACGTTTCTACACAAGGAGATACGTCATGAAGGTGTCGCCCGTTGCTCAATACAAAATGGCGTGAAGCGAATGGTAAGTATGACGTCATGCTTGGAAGCTCGACTACTTCAGGCGAAGATGTAATGAAGGGGATGACGCCATGAACGTCGTGTTGCTGGTTCGTATCCTTTGCTCAAGACTAAATGGCGGTAAGTGTACGGTAAGTATTACGTCATACACTGAATGTGGTCTACTTCAGGCAAGGAGATAACGTAAGGGTGGTGACGTGTTGAATGTATCGTTAATTCGTATCCTTTGGTCAATACAAAATGGCGAGAAGCGTATGTTAATTACACCAACAATACAATAAATTCCATTTGCTTCAGATACGTATTTAAATGCTGAATTATTTCCAAATCTCTCTGCACACAAATACTTACTCCATTATTGTATGCATTTGGATAGCTCGGATGGTTAGTAAGATGCGATGTGCACAATGCACACACATAATTATACCTATATTATATACAGTATAATATAGGTACATATTAAATACATACAAACATAGACTTAGATAATGTGTGTGTATTGGTTCTATTACCAATGTTCACTACTGGAAAACCTAAAATAATAATATGAATTTAAAGGAACTGAACAAGGATTTGACTTTTATATATAAAATTTCCACAACTCATTATATACAGTGGTCACATATTCTTAAGTGTCAATATCGCAGTAGCTTGGACTGACGGTAATGTTCGATTCTCGGCCATGTACACTGGGTATTTTTTTCAATGATACATCACTTTGGTTTCACCCTTGCCTTTCCACGCTAATTCCGATCGAACTTAACTCTAAGCTGACCTTCTCATAGTTAGTTACCCCTTAGAATAATTCGTAAAAAAAACCTTGGTGTTAAACGTAATAGTGAAAATAAAATAAAAATGTCATAGTCAATTTTTTATTCAAGCCTACAAAGTAGGCCTACGTGGGTTCGTTCTGTTTACCCGAATGTTGGCGACTAAAGCAAACGTTTTCCCTCTTAGCTTAAGCTCAAACGTTTTATAATTCAATAATCTCGTGAGTTGTAATTTTGTATTTCAGTCAGACGTCTGTGTAATTGTTACGAGGTGGCTGGCGTTGGGAACACAATATTGTAACGTAATGTAATGTAAACTGTCTTCCCGAGCGCTGCTATCGGTCGGACTGGGAACTAC
Source organism: Timema douglasi (assembly GCA_901482245.1). Classification (NCBI taxonomy): domain Eukaryota; kingdom Metazoa; phylum Arthropoda; class Insecta; order Phasmatodea; family Timematidae; genus Timema; species Timema douglasi. Next base: position 412,945 of record CABEEJ010000036.1, read on the forward strand.
CGCTGCAGGTGATTGTGTGATTGTCAGATGAGACACACCGTGAATCACTAAAAAGGACTCTCTAACCCGCAATAGATAATGCGTTCGGGACAAACATCAGTTCCAATAGGGCTTGTATCAAAAGAATTATAAATTTTATTTAAATGCCGTAGATTGGTGGGGACCATCTTTCTTTGGAATTTATTAGATCCCTTTTGAATTAATAGACTGATATACCCCTAAAAGTTAGGGATACACTAATAATTTTAATATTTCCCTACAAAATGGACTCTTTTTAAACTTTTTATGTAAAACTATCCTAATCAACATTTCAAGTAACAAGTGGTTTTTGATATATCCAATATGGTGTCGAAGAACAAAGGGCGTTTCTTGGAACGAAACGGATCAGTATTATTTTGTAAATAATTTTCAATGGTCACGTTTAACATTTAACATCACTATACTATAAAGCCACACGGCTGACCTACTCACTGACATTAATGTTTACCCACTTCCAGATGAGCCAGAAACTTGAAATTTGGCAAACTTATAGCTTCTAGCCTGTAACCGACAGGAAAATTCCAAAAAGTAAAAAAAAAAAATTAACCCCCGAAAGAATTCAAAATGACGGTGCAACTTTAAAGTCGGTGCGGACCTTTCTTTGGAGGCCTCTTGTGGCTAAACGGTAAAACCTATCAAAAAACGGATTGCTCCAGAGCTAGATTATTTGATTTTAGGTAAATTTCTCACATTTTTCACACATTTTTTAATTTTATGACACACTTATGGGACAACTAGAATCATAAAATTGTAAATATAAATCAACGTTCAAAACAACGCTGGAATTACGTTAGTTTCATTCAATGGGAGTTTGGGGGCGGAGCCCACAGCGAGCAAAGCGAGTTTTAATGTACAACAAATCACCCTCGTTTTTTCAAACATGTATTATATACATGTTACATCACCTTTCTAGTGGATCCCCCTCCCCAAGATAAAAAACCTTTCTAAGCCCTTGTTTCCCTTAATGTAAAGAAAAACCTAAACCATATTTTTTAATTTTCTAACTATTTTTTCCTTTTCTAGAGTATTACTACCTGACCTACTTGCACTAAATGAGTTGATACGAAGGTATTATTGTAAGAAGTGTACCCGAATTTGCTGGGAAGATGACCTGGAAACAATTAAAGGGGAAAAACACATCAGCCCACCCGGTTGGACTTGGTACCCTGACATCCTCGTTATCGGCCAAACCAGACAAGACGAGAGTGACAGCTTTGTTCGGCGCGGATGATTCTTTTTTTAGCACTGCGTCTTACTACCCGTTCGGGTTATACGATTATTAAGCTGATGGTTTTATGGATGATGAAGGTTATATTTACAAGAAGTGTATACGAATTTGCGTGGAGAAAGAGGGGAAAACAATTTTGGAAACAAAACCACAATACACCCGACTGAGATTCAAACCTTGATCTCTCCGTCATCGAAAGTCTAAGCTACCGCGAGAGTAGTGCGTCAGGCCACGTGGCCACTGAAGTAGGTAGGATGATTTTGACTTTAAGTAACCTGTTAATATTGAATAGTAGCTTTGTATCTCTGTAAAAACTATTAAATCGACCACACGTATTAATTCAAGGGATGACTTGTCCCCGTAGCAATGTTATTAAATTTAGTGTCTGCCTATATGAAACCAAAGAATACAAGGGGGGGGAACAAGTCCACGTAGTTTTAGTAAAAACTTAGATAAGAATTATGAAATAGAACTGCCATATAGAGCACAGAAGATGACTTGTGTCAAATAAATAGACTACACCTTAAAACCAGATTTAGGACTTGACATTCAACAGGCCTACCGCTATACACACTAAAAGGTACTCTAAAATTCCCAATGAACTAAAGCACAACAGTATTCTGAATGTTTTATATTGTTTATTGGAAGATGTGCCTCTTAGAGACAGACAACAAATGTGGTGTATGCATGACGGGGCTCCAACTCATTTTTCTCTACTGTCAAACATCACCTCAATGATACATTTAGTAGAAGATGGATAGGTCAAGGAGGTTCAGTCAAATGGCCCTAACAGTCCTTTGACCTTAGTCGCTTGAACTATTTTTTGTATAGGAATACTTAAAAGGGGTAATGTGCTCGTCTCCAATCATTGATTTAACAGACTTACAAAAGTGGGTTGAAAACTGTTGTCAGACGATTTGAATGAAGACAGAGATGTTTCAAAGAGCACGCAACAGTCTGGTTTAAAGATGTGAAATTTGTGTGGCAATGGAAGGAAAACACGTAGAACACCTTTAGTAGTAATGAGGCTATAAATGTGTGCCATATAAACAATACATCAGAGACTTGAAACTATCCAACTAAGAGAACATGATGAAGGGGATGATTTTTAAGGAATTCCACCTGTTGTCACCCAAATAATTATTTTAACTTATTTTGAGAGGGGAACACCAGCACTGCAGCTGGTTGGGGATACAGCCCCACCTACCCCCGAGCTATCCGTGCCATCGACCTTGCTGGTGTATGTAATCCAGTTATTATCATCAATCTTTCAGAAGTTACCACAAGCCGTGTTTTCATGTCTTTTGTTTACAATATACCGCATCTTTAGGTCCAGAATTATGATCGTTTCCCTTCCTTTTAGGCATTTGATTGCTTCGCTAGGTTGTTCCATTGCCCAAGCGTGTAAAGCCGCAGCCGACAGCTGCCCCCAGTTGTCAAGATGCGCCTCACACCCCCACCAAGCTCAGCGTGACCGCCACGCCGGTAAACTGTTGTCATGCGTCTCTGTATCCGACAACAGCTGGGGGATGTTGCCAGCGCTAGGAAAAACGAGCTGCCGGGGTTATTTATAGCACGGTGACGTCACTGTGACGCAATGACGTCAATCTCTTCCCCCCTTTTTATTTTTCTTCGCCGGTGACGCTCAATTATTCTCCTTGGCAGGAGCTTATCTCGTGGATCTCTACTCCAGTTCACTTCGCCCCAAAAGCCTGTTCCGGAATTCCATGTTGAGCTCCGCATTGGTGGGCACATGGACTAAAGATCAGGCACGTATAGTCTGGCTAGCCGGTGATGGGGAGTCCAGGATTTGAATCTTGGTCGGGTGTACCAAGGATGTTTTTTCTAGGGGTTTTTCCACTCTCCTTCCGTGCAAATACGGGAATATTTCCTCCACAATTTTAACCACGCTAATGAATTTGGGATGAAAATGGTAGAATATTAAAGAAAACGCATCAAAATTTGCGGGGAAGGAAAGTGGTAAACGGTTTAGAAAAACACACCATCAATAAATACGACCGGAACTCCTATCTCTTCGTCACCAGCGAACCAGGCCGGATGAGCTAGAATTTTAGTCTATATGCCCGCCGATGCTGGCTATATTTATATTAACTTACAGATAAATTCTTTTTCTTTCATTTGGCAATTTATCTCGTTATTTGTGATATTAGTTCGATTTGGGCTAGTGTTAAACATAGTGGTAGTATAGTATTTTAAAACCTCATATAACTTAACTGTCACAAATACTCGTATAAGCACTAATTTAAAAAAATTCTTTCAACAAGCTATGAAAACCAGAAACTTCCTAAACTATCTTGTATAAAACTGTAATATTTCGTCGATTGAAGGAGAATTTGAAGAGTAAAAACACAATAAAAATTAAAACAATGTAAATTTTTTAGAGTAGGCCTATTCCTTAAATATGGCATCTGTAATTTGTTTAGTACACCCAAAATATTTTTAAAATTAATAATATTTATAAAAATGACAATCATAGATAAAAAGAATTTGTCTCGAAATATAAATTACTTCACCACACTACTTCTTTGTACTCTCTTAATTTGAAAAGTAGGTATAAAAACAAAAGATCGTATGAACAGTACATTCTAGAATATATTTTAAATGTTTAAATATGAAGGATGTCGGTTGGATGACTTGGATCGTATATGCTCTAGAGCAGATATGTTCAAACTTCCCCCGTCCGGGGGCCGCTTAATCTTGGGGAATTGGCTGGTGGCCATACATGAGAGTTATAGTACCTAATGCCCAAATATAGTATACACACGTACATACACACCCATATATACACATACATATACATACATATATACATATATATAAATACATATATACATACATACATATACATACATAAGTAAAACACACATATATACATACATATATATACACATACATATATATACATACACATACATACATACATACATACATACATACATACATGTCGGTGACCTGGTGGTATAGGGGTAAGGTGTCAGACTTCTATGCTGGCGGCCGGGGTTCAATCCTCGGTCCCGGCAAAGATTTATCTGATTACCAAACCCTTCCTTCACCTCTGATAAGACATCTTGTGAATGTGAGGAATGCCAGGCCTCCACCGTGGTACGGATTCCACGTTAAACTGTAGGTCCTTCATTTCATCTCACAATCACCCTACCATTACACATTAGCGTAAGTGCGTATAACCCGAACGGGTAGTAAGACGCGGTACTAATAATAATACATATATACAGTACATACATATATACAGTACATACATACATACATACATACAATTTCAAAGTAAGCTGGCGGGCTACACAGAACGCACATGCCTGTTCTAGAGCAAACGATCGATTTACAAACTTATCAAAGGTCTCGGGATCATCCATCGTTTCTTCTCTTTACAAACTTTTTTCTATACAATATATATGTCATATATATATATGATGTATACAGCATATTCAATCTTTTTTCAAAGACTTTTGTCCTCACCTTTCTAGGGAAAAAAAAGAAGAAATGAAATGTACATTTCAATACTAAACTATTCAATTTTTTTTCTATCATGACCAACCAAGGTGATTTTGATCACACTAAATTATTATCAGAAGGCATTTAATATAGTTAGTAGTTTTATAGACTCAAAAATCTAATTTCAATGAAGTAGTTTCTTACGCGATCGACCAAATATTTCCGTGATATCAACCGGTTGCTGACACCTTCACTAGAGGAATACTCGTCTCATTAAATTAGATAAGTTATAATTGTAATGTTGTTAGTTTTTTAAATATTTGATCATCTTTGTGTTATTAATTACTAGACGGATAGTTGACATCAGTGGTCTTGGGGTAAAGTGCTCGCCTCAGGGCCAGATGTTCGTGGGTTCAAACCCAGCCGGTGTCACCGGATTTCTCTTGAGTGATAAAGATCCATAGCACAACTTCCTTCGGAGGGGAAGTAAAGCCGCCGGTCCCCTGACAATTGTGACATGTATAAAAATACTGGAAGTTATGTGAAAATACCTTTCCCGGAAAAATTGGTAGACCCTCTCTTTCTAACTAGTAGACATTTTCTTGCGCCGATATAATAAGTTGGTTCAGAAAATCCGCGCTAAATACCTCAAATAAATTAAATTAAATAACAGACTATGGTCTCAGAAGATAATAACTTAATTCGTGCTAAGCTTCATTAAAAAATTTTGATTTAATAAAATCTATGCGCCTTTTGGAATCTAAATACGATTTCCTGGAGCTGTGTTCGGCTATCTCAAGTCAGTCAGCCACTGATGCGGATAGTGCTGACTGTACGGCCAGTTCCTCGGATGGCCACGGCGCTAGCAGCGGGGCTGACGTCCAATGCGCATTGATGCAACGTTATGAAATGATGGCGTGCCAGGTGAACCCTTCTGTGTTTTATTGCACCCCTTGNGTCTGATTTTATAGGCAGATCTTACACTCTGGGGACTTCATGTGTGTGCGCAACGCGTCTTACTACGCGCCCAGGCTGCACCACACATACTTGCACTAATTGAGGTAAAAACCATCCTCCGTACATCCGTCTGGGATTTGAACCTCAACATCCTCGTCCACGGCAATCCAATACAATGCGAGAGTGACGCCTTATAACATTTGACCACGTATAGAGTTCCTAGGTTTGTTTATTATATACTAGTAGAAGTACTCGGCATTGCCCTGGGTAACAAGGTAATCCATTGCGTGATTACCCCTGGCAATGTTTTTCTTTGGCTCAAACACACAGGAAAATGATCTCTTGATTTTATTTCTTCCTGACCAGTTTTTAATTAATTGAACAGAATTAAATCCAAAATTTTAAAATCCGGCTTCGAGGTGTACATGTTAGTACACAGGGGCTACTAATTTTTAAAATTTCAGGCCTCTGCGTGTGGTAGATATCGCGCAATACTCATGAAAGACACAATCTTCATTTTATTAATATAGAAAAAGAAGAAAATACAATCTGAATCCAAACCACTGGTGGTAAAATCATTCAATTGATACTGTGATAAAAATTAATAAATACTAGAGATAGGTCGAATCTAATATTTCTCGAATCCGAATCCAAATCTTAAATTTTATTTCGTGTTTAGAATACAAATCAGAATCTTTAAAAATGTTTGTTAAAGTTAAAATATTTAAAATTGAATTTTAAAACAGTTGTTAAAGGAATATAAACTACTACAGTACTGTATGTTAAGTTTACGAACCCAATCCAATGATAAAATATTTCAAAAAATGTGTACATACATTTTAAACGTATTTTAGGTTTACTAAAAAAAATTCACCAATAGTATTAATCTCAAAATATACTATATACCACACCACTCTTTCAACCACAGTACAAGGGATGATTAATATTTACAACAAGTTAGGCCTAACTGCTTTTTTTAAATATAATATTTCACTTTCACAAATTATTATTATTATTATTATTAGCACCGCGTCTTACTACCCGTTCGGGTTATACGCACTTACGCTAATGTGTAATGGTAGGGTGATTGTGAGATGAAATGGAGGACCTACAGTTTAACGTGGAATCCGAACCACGGTGGAGGCCTGGCATTCCCCACATTCACAAGATGTCTTGTCAGAGGTGAAGGAAGGGTTTGGTAATCAGATAAATCTGTGCCGGGACCGAGGATTGAACCCCGGCCGCCAGCACAGAAGTCTGACACCTTACCCCTAGACCACCAGGTCACCACTTTCACAAATAGCTGTGTGATTCCTTTACAAACGGGAATTATTAAAGTTAATTTTTCTATTCACTTTACTATGCATCTGGTTTCTAGTCTGTCTGTATTGATTTGTTAATACAGTATGAATTATAGATCCGATTTAGGAGTTAAGCACATCGAATCCGAATCTAAGATTTATTTGGATTCAAAATTTCGAATATAATTCGAATGTTAGTAAGATTCGAATTTAGATTCGAAATTTCAAATGTTCGCAGAGGCTTACATTTCACCAATAATTTTTACTTTCGGTCATGCCAAGAATCAAACCCAGGACCCTTGGAAAAGTAGACAGACTCGTTACCAACTGAGCTAAGGTGTTAGACATATTATATAAAAACGTGAAGTGATTCCTTTCAACAATAATTCCCGGAATTTTACCAAAGAGATTTTCGCGTCGTCCCAAAAAATTTAAAATCTTAAAAATATTCAAAGAAGAAGCCATTTCAGAAAACGATAATCTACTGACAGCAAATTACTTGAGTTCCACCAAATCAATTTAACCCCTAACCCCTTGCCCCTTATTGCTTCTCTTACCGGTTGTACCAAAAATGGTGTGTACAAAAACATAGATTGTGATTGTTATCTGAAATTTCTATACTAGTTCAGCAGCATAACAGCCCTTGTAAACGGCAAATGAGAAATTTAATACGCCTTTAAAAATATTTGTTAGGGATTCTGGCATCATCCTGTGGGATTAATTGGGGGAAGGGACGAGGGGAGGAGTAAATATATGATGAACGCGCGCTAAGTGATTAATTAACGCGCCATTTTAAAACTCACAAAACCAGTGCTTTCAGATTATCCTAGACGGCACACGGACTATCGAGGGTTGTTCCCTCCTCCTCCTATACTTGTTAGGGCGAAGCTGGTGCTCGCAACTTGGTCCAATCAACAGAGTGCACCGTTACCCCCCATCTCTTTGTTTCCTCTCAACACTGCAGTGAAAGGCGCGAAGTGGACCTGATGAAACGAGGAAGCCGCAAGGAGAGAAATATGGAGAGAACGCACACTCCTCGAAACTTTTCCGTCGCGCTAAACCCTTTATTATAATTGGATGAGTGTGGGACAGAAACACGTGATTAATCACTCGGAAGTTAACAGGTCTCTCGTTGTGGCCGGGAGCGAGCTGAAACACTTGTCCCACACCTTTCAGGGTAATTGGCTCGATCCTTGTCTTTGGGACCTCAAGGCGGATTCAGGCTGTTAGGTGGTTTCGTCGTTTTAGATCGAGAGGTGTCAGGAACTAATAGCCCGAACATGTCAATTACCAATTATAAGAATACCCCTGATGTACAGTAGCCCCATGGCTTCTTTGGTGCTGACTGACAGCTTTAAAAAGTTACCAGACCAAATTACATATCCCTACGCCGAACCAGATGATCTGCAAAAACATGTGTTTAGCAGCTGTCACTTTTGACAGTCAAAATTTAGGTATATGCCTAAATGTTGACTGTCAGAAGTCGGCTGTGAGCTGTCAGTCAGCACCAAAGAAGCCATGGGGCTACTGCAGCTTTGTATTTGTATTAAAAAAGAGCGTCTTGTTGACATTACAACAACCATCAACGTTCAATATTAAATTTCAGTGCCAATGTACCCCTTTTCAATATTTCTTGACATAGTTTGTTATTTATAAAAAAAAATATAAGAAAAATACTACACATTATTGTTTGGACTAGTGTAACCTACAAGTAAAATACTATAAACAACAAACAAAACAGTTCAATCCAAAGAAAGTACTGAGAATCTTAATAACATATTTAAATCTCATTAATATTTTATTGAATCAAAGGATGAGTTGAGATATTTAAAAGCCACTTTATAAACAGTTTTTTTGTTTATCACCGCATATAACTACCTGTTCAGGTTAAACGCATATATGATAGCTATGCCTATTCTAATGGGGTAGGTATGAGGAAGGAAATATTTTAGAAGTAATCTACCCACATTTGCGTGAAAAGGGAGTGAGAAACTATTTAGGAAAGAACACACTTAGTGGAACCGACCGAGATTTGAACGTCAATCTCCCCGTCCTCAGCATACCAGCTTAACCCGAGAAGACGCCTTAGATCATTCAGCCACTGAAGTAAGCAATACTGTATTATTATTATTATTATTATTACATATTAATATTATACTAACTTAATGCGAAAAGTTCACCTTGGACTGTATTGCAGATACTAGGGAGGTCACGGTTCAAATTTTGACCCTTTGCCCTACGGGTGGTTTTCCGAATGTGATTTATCACTGCAGTTTTTTCATTTTCCACGGTAGTAAGGGTGCATTTTCTCATCCCTAACGCATAGATTAAGTTGTTAATAGGCCTCGTGTAGAGGGCAGTAATATTTTTTAATTACTGTTTTAGCATACCAACAGACCCACTTTGGTGGACGCATAGTCTAAGGAGCAATCTCGCAATAGATTGAACTATCGATGACGGGGAGCTTGGTGTTTAAATCTCGGTAGTGTATACCAGGTGGTTTACCATAAATGGGTTTTCACTTTCCCTCCACGCAAATTCAGGTATACTTCCTCTAAAATTCAACCCTCCTCATCCCTAACACATTAGCGTAATTGGTACATATGCGAATAACCCGAACGGATAGTAAAAATGGGGTGACCTGGTGGTATAGGAGTAAGGTGTCAGACTTCTGTGCTGGCGGCCGGGGTTCAATCCTAGGTTCCGGTACAAATTTATCTGATTACCAAACCCTTCCTTCACCTCTGACAAGACATCTTGTGAATGTGAAGAATGCCAGGTCTCCACCATGGTTCGGATTCCACGTTAAAGTGTAAGTCCTTCATTTCATCTCAAAATCACCCTACCATTACACATTAGCGTAAGTGCGTATAACCCGAACAGGTAGTAAGACGCGGTGTTAATAATAATAGTAAAAATACTGTGCTAATAAATAATAAAAAAAATTAGATACGGCCACGCACCGTCTAGACTGTAGATGATAGAACCTCCCTGACACAGATACCGTCGGAAGCACATGAATTGTGTAAGGTATGTGTGCAAACACACACATGCAGTGTACACATGTGAAGAACGTCACTCACGTTGCCGAGTGGCGAGTTTTCCCTCGGCGATATCCTGGCAAACAAACAGTGTCTTTTCTTAACGACACCTTCTGCTCTCTTGGATACACCGCGCGTCTCATATGTGAAAAGGGTCACAGCCACAGACGTCGACCACATGTGCGTTCCATGGCTAGGAATTAACGTTAGAAATGTTTTGTCTCTAGGTTGAACGTGGAACACGAGGGCGTAAGTGTGACTTAATTTTAGAAAGAATAAGCTGGGTATGATATACAACTTGTTTTTATTATTTTATCTTTATTTATACCAGGCTGTCCGTCAAAAGTGGTAGTATCATTTATTTAAGGTATTAACGTGCATTTTTTGAACCGACTGATTATATCAGCGCTCGAGGATGTCTATGAACGATAGTGAAAGGGGTCTACTAATTTTACCAGGAAAGGTATTTACACATATTTTTCATGGTTCTTCCTCACGCTACAATCAACATGGGCCTGATAGCTTTACTTCCCCTCCGAAGGAAGTTTTGCTAGGAATTTTTATTGCTCAAGAAAAATCCGTCGACTCCCGTTGGGTTTAAACCGATGAACTTCGGGTCATGATGCGAGCACTTTACCCTAAGATCATCGAGGTTGGCTGGTAGTTGCAGATCACAGACTTGACGTATTAACACGTGAAAAATGTACTAGTAACTTTTGTATGTAACTTTAAAATACTGTTTTTCCTACCGTGTTATTAATATATATTTACTCGGCTTGTTCTAACTACAACATAAATATTTATAGTAGGATTATGATAAGAAGGAACATATAGAAAATATAAGCATATATCATTTACGGTTAATATTGATCACAATTTAGTTTCTTATTATTTCATTGGTATTTACTATTCATATTCTATATCAAAAATGACAGTTGCAGATTTTATGACGTGAGGTAAACACATAACCTCAAGTCATGAAATCTACAACTGTCGCTGTCTGCATGCACGGTCATGTTATGAACATTTTTTTAGTCACTTTTATAACTATCAAAAAAGTTCCCTTACTATCAAAAACGAACTGTAGAGTTTACTGTGTGTCCAACTCACGATTTTTGCTATATTTTTCACTAGCACGTTCATAATTCAAGTAAACAACGATCTTCCCTCCTTACTCCTTCCATCCCTCAAAAATGGTGAGGAAACTCCCGAAAGATTAAAAAAACAAAACTAAAGCAAATAAATAACTTCAGAAAATGAAAATAGGGTTAACAAAATATTCCATAAAAGTTATTTTTAGCACGCGGAAGGACACTTTTGTCAGTTGTGAAGCCACGCCACGGCTTTTTACCCGTTAGGGTTATACTTCTATGCACTAATTACGCTAATGAGTTTAGGAATTTTAAAAGACATATTTAGAGGATGTGTACCCCCATTCACGTGGTGAGAGAGTGTAAAACAATTTTTGGAAAAACCATCCTCACTACTGACCGATATTTTAACCTATATTTCCCCGCTATCGGTTGTCTAGTCTACCGTGAGACCACGCAGCCACTGTAACGGGGACTACTTCTTATGGGGAGCTCTATTTCCCCACTATCGGTTGTCTAGTCTACCGTGAGACCACGCAGCCACTGTAACGGGGACTACTTCTTATGGGGAGCTCTATTTCCCCACTATCGGTTGTCTAGTCTACCGTGAGACCACGCGGCCACTGTAACGGGGACTACTTCTTATGGGGAGCTCTATTTCCCCACTATCGGTTGTCTAGTCTACCGTGAGACCACGCGGCCACTGTAACGGGGACTACTTCTTATGGGGAGCTCTATTTCCCCACTATCGGTTGTCTAGTCTACCGTGAGACCACGCGGCCACTGTAACGGGGACTACTTCTTATGGGGAGCTCTATTTCCCCACTATCGGTTGTCTAGTCTACCGTGAGACCACGCGGCCACTGTAACGGGGACTACTTCTTATGGGGAGCTCTATTTCCCCACTATCGGTTGTCTAGTCTACCGTGAGACCACGCGGCCACTGTAACGGGGACTACTTCTTATGGGGAGCTCTATTTCCCCACTATCGGTTGTCTAGTCTACCGTGAGACCACGCGGCCACTGTAACGGGGACTACTTCTTACGGGGAGCTCTATTTCCCCACTATCGGTTGTCTAGTCTACCGTGAGACCACGCGGCCACTGTAACGGGGACTTCTTCTTACGGGGAGCTCTATTTTCCCGTTATCGGTTGTCTAGTCTACCGTGAGACCACGCGGCCTCTGTAACGGAGACTACTTGTTACGGGGAGCTCTATTTCCCCACTATCGGTTGTCTAGTCTACCGTGAGACCACGCAGCCACTGTAACGGGGACTACTTCTTATGGGGTGCTCTATTTCCTCACTATCGGTTGTCTAGTCTACCTAGAGACCACGCGGCCACTGTAACGGAGACTACTTCTTATGGGGAGCTCTATTTCCCCACTATCGGTTGTCTAGTCTACCGTGATACTATACGGACACTGTAGAGGGGACTTCTTATTACGGGGAGATGTAAAACCATTGGCTTATGAGATGTGCTGTGATCAGCGCTGACAGCTTGGTCTCACGTGTTCTAATGATTTGTGAGACGATGACAGCAATTTTTGAAAGGACTCAGGCGAACATGCCTTGCCATTGAAATAGATACGTTGAATGTGCTGGGCACAATTTCAAACAACTGTTGTAATCCTTACGTGCAGCTGTAAATAAAATGCTGTGTGCATGCGGTTCAGACTTTGTCCAACATTCCTTGCTCACTACACAGTCATGTAACAAGGTGTCAATACCACATGATCCGTCGTATCTCACTGCGATGACTGACCCGTGTTGGCGACCTGCCCCTGGGGCTGCTCTCACATTTTGGGGCGGGAGGGAGGGAGGAAGGTTTTCCACCACCAGGCTGCTTACATCAATCCACTCATGTTGAATTCCCCTACTACCTGTCTTGGGTTTCACACATCAATTAATAAACACGATGTATACAGTTCAGAGGACTGGAAATCTACTTTCCTCATCCATACCACATTCGTATAGTTACTATCTATGCCTATAGCCAGCACGTTTAATGAGACACTGTTGAAATAAACACCTGTGTGGATATATTGTACTTGATTATTTTTCCACGATTACGGATAGCCAGAATGAACAGTATGATGCGGAAAAAACGCAATATTTTCTTTTATCTCCCATTCATAACTAAAGCACAGTCTCATTAGAGTGTCACACAATTTGGCGCAATGAACGATACGGATTAGTAAACTCTAGGTTCCATATTAGAGTATTTATATAGAGGATCTACAAACGAATGACAACTAAATTAGGACTTACCTATTTAGGTATAAGTAAATTAACGTAAATTGTCCACATTAAATTCTTGTATTTCATCCTCCCTCATACACTATTGGCTAAGAACTAACTACCCTTAATCTTAGGGTTGGATATAAAATTCCAAAAACCCCTTGGGGAAACCCGATGAAAACCCTAGATACCAAGTTTTAGCCCGATCGGTAAAATAGTTTAGTCTCTAATTGGAGGTACAGAGAGATAGACAGACAGACAGTCAAAAACAACTTTTTTGAATTCGAGGGGTCATGAAACGTCAAGATTCGTTAAAATCTTGAGTTCGATTTTTTTGACGATCACAATACTTTCTCTACCTGTAAGATAGCGATAAAGTAAAAACATATACAAAAGCTACCAATCTCCACACAAGCACACTGAATTTTGTTGTTATAATAAAACCAGATAAGAATGTTTCACTATAATTCGTAATATCTGGATTTTCCTTTAATACTAATCTGAAAGTACATAAACATTATATTCCTACTCTCTGACCATAACGCTTTCTTCTCTGACTTTTTTTTTTCGTTTTTTACCGAAATGGGTGAAGAGGATACGAAGATAATGCGCAAAGGAATAGATAAGGTATAGAGAGGCAAGGAGTCGAGAAGGGAAGAAAGGTAACTGAGTCAAAGATAGATAAGATGTGTTTGTAATAATATATGTCCAAATATCTGTTAGCCCTTTTCAAAACTGTGCCTCGTCCATCTTTCTTACCCCTTAATGTTCAGTGCACCTCATTTACTACGAATCAAACTACCGTTTTGGTCAGAATAATGCGAACCAAAGCTGTTTACTCTAAAATAAAAAAGTTTTTTTTTAGTAATTATAATTATTACATCACTGAGCCTCACACCTTCGTGGAATATTATCTTCTGTTTTTTACACTGGGATTATCTTTTCCACGTTATATAATCTAGCCACTGTTTGGTACATGCTTTAACGCCCTTGGACCTGTCGAGTGAAAGTCTAAAACCTATTTTGTGGGATGGTGGGCGGGAGCGTGAAAGGCGTGGTGTGGCTTCACAACCAACAGAAGTATCCTTCCTCGTCAACAAGAACAGACAGATCACGAAAACCGTAAATGGCGCTAGCTACCGGACAGGTCTTGCGGACAAATCATAAGTTTGTAAATATCGATTTTCTCGAAAGTGAGTGAAGTTTTTATGTTAATATTTTCAACACTCCTTCTAAGATAATATATCGATGTTTATTAATTGTTAAATTTTCATATTTTTTGTTATGAAGCTGGCAGTTTTATAGTTAAAAATGTCAAAATTATCGATATTTGATCACTGTTAAAATTATATAGGAGGTGTGTATATAAAAATTATGATTTAATCAACATGCTTCTATTCTCGAACAAACCGTTTCCGAAAAGAAAATTGAAAAATAATAAAAATTCTTAACGATAACTATTTGTTTCCATGGCCCTGCATTTCCACGCCAATTGAAAAGTGCCAATCCCCTTAAGGTAAGATGTAAGAGAATACCAATCCAGGATAGTATTTTTAAAATTTTCAACAAAAATAAATAAAACATTGCTTCAGTATATAGGGCTACATTTAGTTTACTTTGTTACACAGAGTATCCTCAACAGTTTTTTTTAAAATCTGTTATAGGCGTTGCGTAATTTGGCCATAGCTTTTTCACTTAGTGTTTTAAGGTTCTGACCCGCCTCGGTGGCGTAGTTGGCTAACGCGCTTGACGTGTTGAGCTCGACTGCTGAGGACGGGGAGATCGAGGTTCGAATCTCGGTCGGGTGAACTGGGGGTGGTTTTTCCTAAATGGTTTTCCACTCTCCCTCCACGCAAATGCGGGTTCACTTCCTCTAATTCAACCTTCCCAATTCCTAATCCATTAGAGTAATTAGTACTTAAAGCGTATAACCCGAACGGGTAGTAAGACGCGGTGCTAAATATTATTATTATTATTTAAGGTTCTGGTTGAATGCATCTATGCTCACGACATATATTCAAGAACTGTTAAGATTAGTTTATTTTGTATCACCCCATCTTACTACCTATTACCCACCTCGGCGTCGTCGTTAGATAACGCACTAGTTTCGTAAGCTAGACTTCCGAGGGCGGGGAGATCAAGGTTCGAGACTAGGTCGTGTGAGCTGGGGGTGGTTTTCCACTTTCCGTCCACACAAATTTGAGTTCACTTCCTCTAAATTCAACCTTCCCGATTCAATGACTGAAGCCCTTTCTGAAAAGAAAACTAAAGATAATTTTTTTAGGTGCTTTGCAGAAAGGACTTCGGTCATTTATTGAGGCCCTTTTTGCATGTAATTATGGAAACTACTTGTTTTTTGACTTAGGTGCAGAGAGAGATTCAATTAGTGCTTAAACGACCTACACGAACGTGTAATAAGACCCTGTGATATAATACTTTCTATTCAGGCTATAAGCGTATTTGATATTACAATATCAAGGTAGGGATTTGGAAGAAAGCATTTTAGAGGTAAAATACCTGCATTTTCTTGGAACGAGAGTGGAAGACCATTTAGGAATAAACAACCTCAGTAGACCCGACCGGGATTCAAAGCCCGATCTACTTGTCATCAGCAGGCCGTCAGTCTAGCACGTGAGCGTCCCCTTAAAACATTTGACCACTGAAAGGGGTTATGGATTACAATGTGTTACATACAAACAAAATGTAGCCTATATATTGATTTACATAAGTTAACTGTGTTTTTTTGTTGTAAAAATTGAAAAAATGCAGACCTTGGCTCGCGTTTTTTCCAATCCCATCTTAAGGTACGTATTTGTGCTAGAAGACGACTTCAACTAGCTAATCTAAGAAAACGAGATAAGGGTGAGTGGTAAGCTAACTCACCAGAAGAGGAGACCAGCTAGTGTGCCACACTACAACCTGTGATCCCGAGCTAAGACTCAAACCAAGGCCTCTCAAATAAGAGTAGAACACATCTAGTTTTGCCAGTCTCGCAGTTTACTCCTAAATCCCCAATCATGATCAGGCAACGAAGGGGGAAAAGGGGGAAGTTGTGCCTGTCCGGTGGCCTCGGGGGGGTTTGGCTTCCAGAAGATAGAAGGACGCACAATGTAACAATAATGACTAATGGATGTACTTAGCTTTCCATTAGCGTAACCCTTTTGCGACAATATTCATCGATATGTTCAAAGATAGCCAACAAAATTAACTGCGTTAATCATGGAGGGTTTCATTTCAGGGTTTGATCCCGGTCGAGTGCACTGAGGGTGGTTTTCCTAAATGGTTTTCCACTCTCCTTTTATGCAAATGCGGATGTATTTACTCTATATTAAGCCTTCCTAATCCCCAGCCCATTTGTGTAATTATTAGCACATATGCGTATAACCTGAAAAGGTAAGAAGCAGTGTTTAAAAAAAATCTGACTCGTTAGGTGCATAAAAGATCTATTCTTATTATTAGCACTGACTCTTACTACCTGTTCGGGTTATACACACTTACGCTAATGTGTAATGGTAGGGTGATTGTGAGATGAAATGGAGGACCTACAGTTTAACGTGGAATCCGAACCACGTTGGAGGCCTGGCATTCCACACATTCACAAGATGTCTTGTCAGAGGTGAAGGAAGGGTTTGGTAATCAGATAAATCTGTGCCGGGACCGAGGATTGAACCCTGGCCTTCAGCACAGAAGTCTGACACCTTACCCCTAGACCGCCAGGTCACCCATAAAAGATCTAACATACAGTGATTTTAGAATATATTTTATTTTGTCACTTAGAACACTTGTTCGTTAAGGAAATACACACTTAAATAACAAATAATGAATTATATAAGTAATATTTTTATTTTTTTGAAATAGACTTTTTCTTTTTTCAGATTATTTAGTACGGTAAGCGTTAGATAAAACTGTAGGCTAAATTTAAAAAAAAACTTGGACCTAATGGGGGTGTCTATACTTTTATTAAATATATCTATTTATTTGGTACACTGATCTTCACTACTAAACAAGTTTAATCAATGTCATAAAAGCTATTTTTAAGTAAATAAGCCTTTTATGTTTGTTGATAATTAAAGAGAATCATTATTTTTAATAGTTTGTTTAATATGCTCTGGTACTAGAGATACATTTATATATACCACATATAAAGAGAATTAGTTAAAATATCTATTCAATAAGGCCCTTATCCGTGTTTAGAAAATAAACATTAAATAGCCTTAATAAAATTAACTTATAACGACTTGATTTGTTGGCCACATGGTTTAAGGAGTCACTCTCGCAATAGACTAGACTGCTGACGACAGAGAGATCGGGGATTAAATCCCAATTGGGTGTATGGAGCTTTTCCCAAATGGTTTACCACGCTCTCTCTCAGCGCAAATTCGGACACACTTAATCTAAATTCAACCTTCCTAATCCCTAACTCATTAGCGTAATTAGTACACTCTGTGTATAACCTGAAAACGTGCTAAAAAGAAGAAGAAAAAAGCTTATAACGGTAACCTCACGTCTTACTACATTATCTGAACATCCGCGTTTAACTACTTAAATGTGGTAGAGATGAGGAAAATAAAGTTCAAAATAAATATGAATTTATCTGCCAGGGAATGAAAAATTATTTAAACAAATACCCTAAGATAAGGTGACCTTCATCCTCGATTTTCGTAGAGCGTCCTCGAAGCAAGACTTATGTTCCAAATTGAGTCTGTCCCCGATTTGGTCGCTTATTTGTTAAATAAATTAATGTGATTTAAAATCTATTCGTCATAACTAATATTTTTTTAAATAAAGTAATTTGCTAAGAAGTGTAGATGTACAATCTTACAACACTCCATAATATCAAACATAGATAGCGAAGAATATTTCTAGCTTTTTTTGACTTATTTAAGGAGATTTACCCTTTTCATTTGGCGTGGAAATGAAGAGCCATGGAAATAAACTGTTATCTTCAAGAATTTTTATTGTTTTGCAATTTTCTTTTCGGAAACGGTTTGTTCAAGAATAGAAGCATGTTGATTAGTTTTACTTTTTGTATAAACACCCCCTTTATAATTTTAACAGTGATCAAATATAGATAAAATTGACATTTTTCAATAGAAAATTACCGGCTTCATAACAAAAAATATGAAAATGTAACAATTAATAAACATTGATACATTATCTTGGAAGGGGTGTTGAAAATATAACCATAAAAAAATTCACTCCTTCTCGAGAAAACTGATATTTCCAAACGTATGATTTTTCCACAAAACCTGTCCGGTAGCTTACGCCATCTAATGTTTCCGTCCATCTGTTCCTGTTGGCGCGGAAGAGTACTTTGGTTGGTTGTGAGGCCACGCCACGCCTTTCACCCTCCTGTCCACCATCCTACAAAATAGGTTATAGACTTGCACTCGACAGGACCAAGAGCCTTAAAAATAATACCTTTTTGACCTAATTGAGTGTAGGCTAGTTACATATGTTCTTGTACAGTGTCCTATCACTTTCATTATACTATACATCGCCACATTTCTTAAATTTAATTGGTTGACTTTGTTCAATAATACAAATATAAGAAAACATTATTATAGGGAGTACAATATACCATTTAAATAGCAACTAGCTTCTCCAGCTTCTACTAGTGATTTTAGAATGTCAGTCCCGGAAATGACAAGAAATAAAATCGTATCTTTACCCTAACAAACTTCCTGTCCTACCTTCCTGTCACCGACAAACCAATTCACAGAGCCCTGCTTTTATGGAGAATAAAAAAGCCCAATTTCGTTTTTAAGTTTCCCAAAAGCGGTGAATAAGCGGTGAATTACAAAAATCCTATTTTTGCGACGAAATTATCGAATTAAGACAAAAGCGTTTAAAAAGAGTGGTTTTTACCAATCTTTCATAATTAAGGTGACTTTGTGGGGTTAAAACTAGACTTCCAGGACAATGTTTGAAACAGCTAAAATAAACATATTGAAGTGAAAACCAAAAACTACATTTTGTTTGGACAAAACGGTAAAAAACACTAGTCCGCAAAAAAAATGTGCTGTCATCTTATTAAAAAAGTAAGATTTAGCGGCAGCTGGTCCGGGAAAAGTATGTACAAGTCACAAAGACAAAATATTACACAAAAATCATCTTGTTACTTCACAAAAATTGTGACTATATTTTTAAATCTCAATTTAGGCTAGAAAAATACAAAATAACTACTCAAGATCACCAAACTGCAACATGCAGCTGGTAACAATGTTATCCACTTTCATTGTGGTTCTGCGGTCTGTTACTACTAAACTATACCTAGAAAAATATCGTTCTGAATCTGCATTTGAAATCGGCAGCCACAACGCTTGCAAACACTTTGTTGCGAAGTCACTGAACATACTGTCTTGTCTGTCTTCAGCCCTAGCAGCACATTCTCAATTTTTAAACTTTTGATGCCATCACTCTCTTTCATCAAAACTTTCAATTTTTATTTCTCAATATCCCAATATATTAGCGCGAATGCCGAAAATCGCGATTATCGCGGACATCATTTAAAATCGCGAATATCGCGCTAAAACGCCGATTTCGCGAATTATCGCGACAATTCTGAGCATATATTTGCAATCAGGGTAACCTGAAATGTGAACATCTGAAAGAAAAAATGCCATATCTAACATTCGCGAATTATCGCGAACGCCACAAACGCAGGGCTCTGCTAATTCAGATAAGTTTGACGTGTTAGTCTGCGTGCCCATTGATGTGGGTGTTTGTTCCACTTTGAAAGGGTATTTTTAAACGTGCCCTCGCAGTTGGAAAAATTGCTCCA
Organism: Timema douglasi; assembly: GCA_901482245.1. Classification (NCBI taxonomy): domain Eukaryota; kingdom Metazoa; phylum Arthropoda; class Insecta; order Phasmatodea; family Timematidae; genus Timema; species Timema douglasi. Next base: position 433,097 of record CABEEJ010000036.1, read on the forward strand.
AGCGATTATTTGATATTCAATGTTACATCCAACGGTAAACAACAATATTTCAACATCACTGAAACTTTATAACGGAGAAAATCATCCCTATCTTTTCGGGACGTTGTATTTATATTCCCCTCTCAACCATTCTCAAGGGGGAGGAGAATAAGCCCTTTTCAAAAATGTATTCACAGTTGAAATACCCTTGAAAAGAATTACTTTAACCCCCCCCCACCCTTTCCACTTATGTCTTGACTCCCTCCCACCCCGACCCTTGGATCTTCCATCAAGCTTCTCAACTAAAGTTTCGGAGCTTTGAAACGTGTGTACGAACAAAAGGTACGAATGGGCTCTATAGGATTCACACACTCGTACGGCAGTTGGACCTATATAGCGTGTCGCTAAATTTGTCTCTAAAACACACACAGAAGCACACAAGCTGAAGTATTTTTTTAAAAGTTGTTAATAGCTTTTCTATTTTTCGCAACACATTTATCTATCTATCTTGTAGGGCTAATAGCAAGAATTTAACTACACTAATGGCTTAAGGATGAAAAAAATGTAATCTATAGGGAATATAACCACACTTTCCTGAAATCATTTATGAAAAAAATACCAATTCTCACATGGTTGAGATTCAAACCTCCCTTTCCACGACACCGCAAAACCATATCAGAAGATCCTGACGCCTCAGTACGCGTGCCCATTGATACAGGTACTATTTTAGAATGCGTTTTAACTTCGCCAATGAGATCGTGTGTGATGTGGTGGAAGCCACGCCCCTACGTTCCTCCGTGTGCTAGTAGGTAAGTGTCCAGCTGTCAAACAAAATGTTTGGGAGACTCAGCTACTTGTGCACATCAAGGGCGTAGCCCCCAACACATCCTGTGGGACCTCCTTGGTGGAAAATAAATCGCGTTTTTCGACGGAACTATTGATTTGATTCTTTTCAGCACCGCGTCTTACTCCCCGTTCGGGCTATACGCGTATGTACTAACTTCGTTACTATAATGTGTTAGGGATGAGGAAAGTTGAATTTATAGGAAGCATATTCACATTTTCGTGGAAGGAGAGTGGAAAAACAACTAGGAAAATCCACCCTCAACACACCCGACTGGGATCGAACCACGATCTCCCTGTCGTAAGCATTCTAGTTTTTCGCGTGAGTAACGCCTTAGACATGCAGCCACCGAAGCGTGTATTGATTTAATTAAATGTTTATTTGCACTTACACGTTCTAGCCTTTTCTAAGTTTTATTTCAGCCAGTGATTTTTTTTTACATCCTGTATGATAGCTAATATTGTTTTAAATATAACGTGTATCACCATAGTTTTTAACGTCCATGAGGTAGGCAGTTCAGAGGAAATGCACCAGCTTTATCATAAAGAGAGGTTGGGATAACCAATGTAATATATAATATCTTGGAAGAAGGGAAATAAATCAGTACACCCGGGTGAGAGTCAAACTTTGACCTTTCCATCACTGGAATTTAGTCTATCGTGACACTGAAATAGCACGGACGGAAATTTAGACGCGGTGCAAAGAATACAAAAGTTTGTATCGATCAAATATAGGGTACTAAAACGATTGAGATGAGTTTAATTTCCATAGAAATAATCTTTAAGAAAATACAAACTTTTTATCGTCAACATTTATAACATTTTATCGTATTATTGGGGTTATTTGAATATAGTTGGTAAGTTCTACAGATACAGAACACATGACTAGATGTATTAATACGGGAAATTAGTTCCAGTAGCTTTTCTAGTTGAAAGAAAAGGCTCTTTCCATGCAAATTAGACTGTAGTAACGTGTTTTGTGAAGGGGAGCAGATGTTTGAGAGACAGCTTGATTCAAGTCCCAGTCCCAAGTCCGATATCATGAGGGGTGCTAGAGGGAAACTATACATGACGTCATGTCCTCACAAGTCGACTCTACTGTTATCTCGCTACAAGTTGCGGTCAGGGTGGCTAGAGGAGCCTTTTTTTTTGCTAGAGAGTAAACAGACCAAAGTAAAGTAAAACTTTTGGTATTCGCTGGCGTAGCATGAAATACTGAAAACAAATTTCTAAACAGGATGAGAACTTGTGCAAATTTATGTTTGCATTTCATGTTTGAGGACTTTTGACTATTTTTTAAAAAGATTTTTGTGTATATATACTGTATTATTATTTGAAATCTTTGCAATATCATTATATGTTTCTTAACTAAAATAATTTTTTTCAAATTAAAGTTAAAAATCTTAAAAGAAAAAATATATCTGCTTTAAATATTTCACAGTACAAATATTTATTTTGATCTTAAGCATATATGTATATCTTCTATCAATAAACTCAAGGGTAAGTAGGGTTAATGGAAGAAGTGGGGAGTTTCCAAATTGCTCACGTCTCCAGAGGGAGTAAAAGAAGCAGAGGAGGAAGGAATTAACTAGCCCAAAATTCAGCATAATGACAGGGTTTGTTTGTTCAGAAGCGTATAACCCGAAGGGGTAGTAGGACGCGGTGCTAATTATTATTATTGTTTGATCAGAAATCAAGAAAAAAGTTATCTTATTGACTTGAATCGTAGCTTTTAATTTCAAATTTGTGAGCATAATTTTACAAACAAATGCGAGAAAAACCAAAATAACAGTTTGGGTAAGCGTCATGAGTTTGAATCTTACTTTGCGAATTTAAAATACCAGTCAAATTAAAATATTTCTATATAATACCCACTTTGGTGGCCACATAGCCTAAGGCGTCACTCTGGCAGTAGACTATACTGTCTAAAACAGGAAGATTTGGGTTAAATCTCGGTCGGGTGTACTTAGGGTAATTTTTCTCAAATGGTGTTCCATTCTTCCTCCACGCAAATACTGGTACACTTCTTCTAAATTCAACCTTCCTGATCCATAACACAATAGTGTAATTAGTACATAGGTGTATAACACGGACGGGTAGTAAGATGCGTTGCTAAAAATAATATTTCTAATATATTATCATTTGGCGATGAGCAAATATTTAAGGAAATGATTAAAAATGCAAGTCATTATCGCCTTTCTTGATAGATCACAGGCTGAAGGCTAAAAGATTTACTGTTATGTAACTAAGAGAAATCGTTCACGTTATAAATTTGTCATGCACTGAACGAATTGAGTTCCAAATGAGTAAATATGATAAAATGACCCTCTCCGAGAAACCCTTCTTCTCCTTCTAATACACTGAAATGTATCTGCTATGGCTCTCAAGAACTCACTTCAGTCAGTTGGGAGAAAGTCTTTCAGGGGTTAAGAACTATGTTTCTCGTCTGCTTAAAGGCTGCCGTGCCATAAGATAAACATAGGTACTTGAGTCCTTTTAACACATTAGACAAGCAAAAAAGTATTATCTTTTGTGAGGCAGAAAACGCCGGTCGCAAAGTGGGGTGGAGAATGCGAGAGAAATGAATCGTTCAAACAAGGATAGCACCGTTAACATTCATCCTTTACCCTACACGTCAGAGCCATAAGTTGAGCTTGAAAAAACTAAACAAACATATTGGGAAGAACGTGTTCGAATCCCAGATGGGGACACTTGTCGTGTTTTTCACTTAATGTTTTGAAAGCTATTAACATAAGAATTAGTAATATAGCTAATATTAGTAAGTCTTACTTTACTTTACACATCAAATGAATTCATAAATTAAAATATAGCAACTAATTTATTTGTAAAGTTAATTTATTATCAGTTTCTATGGTATAATAATATAACCCGCCTCGGTGGCGTAGTTGGCTAACGTGATTGTCGTGTTGAGCTCGACTGCTGAGGACGGGGAGATCGAGGTTCGAATCTCGGTCGGGTGAGCTGAGGGAGGTTTTTCCTAAATGGTTTTCCACTCTCCCTCCACGTAAATGCGGGTTCACTTCCTCTAATTCAACCTTCTCAATTCCTAATCCATTAGAGTAATTAGTACTTAAGAGCGTATAACCCGAACGGGTAGTAAGACGCGGTGCTAAATATGATCTATAATTATATAAAATAGTGAACACTGACTATGAAAACTACCTTTATAATAACATACCTGTTACCCGTATTGGCGAGCACGCGGAATAAAAGTCAAGCTCGCTTGGCCCGGTTCCATGGTGACGGGAAGGTTTGGGCTCGAATCCCAACTGGAAGTTCTACGGGTGATTTTGCTAATTGTTTTTCTACTCTACCTCTACGCAAATTTGGGTAAATTTCCGATCAATTTTAGCTTCCTTATTCCTACCACAATAGTGCAATTAGATGTGAATATCTCGAACGAGTAGTAAGACTATGTTTAAAAAAATTAAATATACAAATGTATGACATCTTTTGAGAGCTACGATCGACTTACAAACTTATCAAAGTTTCCAAGATCACCCATCGTTTCTCCGGTCTAATTTGGCTTTTTTTTTGTCTACACATTTAATAATATTTCTTAAAATCCACCTCTTCCTAAAATACTTCTGTCCTCACTTTCTAGATAAAAAATATAGAGCAAATAAAATGTAAATTCTCATATTCAACTATTTAATTTTACTATAACATTACCGATTATATTACCCACCTCGGTGGTGTAGTTGGCTAACGCGCTTGTCGTGTTGAGCTTGACTGCTGAAAACGGGGAGATCGAGGTTCGAATCTCTGTCGGGTGAACTGGGGGTGGTTTTTCCTAAATGGTTTTCCACTCTTCCTTCACACAAATGCGGGTTCACTTCCTCTAAATTTAACCTTGCCAATTCCTAATCCATTAGCGTAATTAGTACTCAAGCGTGTAACCCGAACGGGTAGTAAGGCGTGGTGCTAAATAAAAAATTACCGATTATGAATGATCAAATCTATTGTGGTCACACTCGAATATTATTTGAAACTATTCGATACTCAAAGATCTACTTCTAATAACTATCTAATTATCTCACGCAATCGACCTGTTGCCACACCCTGATATAAACTATAACTAGATTATGGTAGGAATGAACTTTTAGAATAAAAAAAATTGCAGTACACATAATTAATATTTTAATTAAATTAATACTATTATACAATATAAAATGATATTATTTATAAAAGTGACACTAGAAGATCACATTACTTTATATATATATGTCATTAGTAACTTTTATAGCCGTAAATATAGTTCCTTCCTTTCTAAATCGGACTCAACTTCTCATCTTTATTATTTAGACAAAGTCGTTTATGATACTTGTATTAAATATATTACAAAAATAACAAAATTATTGTTTTAAGAAAATATATTCTACGCGATCCCCCCTTTCAATAAAGTAAAAATTAAACTATCCGCACAACATAATCCAAGAGAAGACATTGTAAGAATATCTTCATAATTCACTTCTTTTTATACTTCTTATATAAAAGCGTGCTTTAATCATATTTGAGAGAAAACAACAGGATGAAACAAGAGGAATTTGCCGGCAGGCACATCTCGATCCAGTTGCGCTCACTCAGGAATAAAACAATTGCGTGAAGCGCACAGCTGCGACTTTTAAGATAAGAAAAAAACATTTGCATTGGAACGATAATTAAATTGAACAGAAATCACAATCAAAATAAAAGATAAATATTTGTTCCTGGAGTACATTGTCTCGACTTTACGAAATCATGGTAAGCATGCTTCAAATATGTTACACAAATTATTAGCCTGGGTCAAATTGACACGTGTAAAGTTTTAAGTAAAAGTTCTGATATTTTAAAAACTTTCTTCGTATTTATTTTTAGTATCGTATTGCTATAATCATACTTGTTTGTTAATATAATAAAAGAATATGAATCGGAAGAGATTATTTTAAAAATAAATATAAAATATATTATAAAACTAATTTACACAAATAATTGAAAAATCACGTACCCATCTGTTTATTACAACCAAGGAACATGTTCACATTATATCCATTACAAACATGCTGGGAAACTAATGCCACACGATGTCGTGGCTTTTATTTATATTACAAACGCATTTACTGCTACAACGTCTACCATATTTAGAAATTTAGCTAAGAGCCATCACTTGTCTGTCTTTTGAACATGTATGTTTGACTCGTCTTGTGTGTCGACTCCTTTTGTTTGTTTGATTGTGGTATACTATTATAAGACTTCATTTCACAGACAGCCTTCCTAATAAACCAATACACACTTAAATAAAAGTGCTATCAATATCATTTTACAGAATTTGAACAAAAGAATGTTACTAGGTCTTTCCAAAGAGCGTCAATGATAATTAGATTATTATTATTAGCACCACGTCTTACTATCCGTTCGGGTTATACGCACTTACGCTAATGTGTAATGGCAGGGCGATTGTGAGATGAAATGAAGGACCTACAGTTTAACGTGGAATCCGAACCACGGTGGAGGCCTGGCATTCCTCACATTCACAAGATGTCTTGTCAGTGGTGAAGGAAGGGTTTGGTAATCAGATAAATCTTTGCCGGGACCGAGGATCGAACCCCGGCCGCCAGCATAGAAGTCTGACACCTTACCCCTAGACCGCCAGGTCACCTACCGCTATTTAAATTACAACAATTTTTACAGAAAGTTGAAAAGATCACTCCCTCCACCCCACCCCCCTCCTCCACCCTCCACTGCCACCCCCCTCAGAAGCATCTCTGAAACCACTGTGGATATGGGGCCCTTCTTCGTATGGGTAGCACTCCTTGAGACCTTACTCTAAAAAATTCTCCCCCCCCTAACCATCTCTGCACCCCCTACCCAGAAGACCATGTAGCCTAACCATTGATGCAGGTACATACAAATTAGGGATGCAACTAACGTTGACCTCACTATCCGTATCGCCAGATAACCTTTTCGTGGTTGACCCCCTAAATGCGGTCTCGGTTCTTCTCAAACAGATCTTGGTTTGTTGAATTCCACTCTTTATGAAGGTGATATGTAATGTAGTGATCGTAGCACAATGCCGGGATGTATTGTTAAAGACCGCAGACATACCAGAAAATATCGACGAAAAGTCCCCGGGGATATCTCCTGGAAACAATAGGAAGGGGGGGTGAGGGTGAGATAAATTAGATATACCTTTACGGGTGTATTGTTTAGGATCAGAAAGTTAAATGGCGCTCTGTTGTGAAAAAATGATAAGCCATTTACAAGTGATTGCAGTATTTTGTGGCACCAGTGATTTTAGGGGCAGATTCCTCAGGAAATATAAAAGGGTGAGCGAGGGTATGCACGTTATTAATATATAGGACTCCGATGTTTCTATGAACGTAATTTGAAAGTGAATTTTATAGGCACCCTATATTTCTGGAGTATCATCTATTAGTAAACTAGGTCATCCACTTCCCCTACAGGCCAATGGTTTTCAACATTTTTTCGGTTGTGTATTCCTATATTGGTAAACACTTATCTTAAGTAGGCCTACCCGAAAAGATTAATAATTGTTTAAAATAAATCAATTGATTTAAACTCTAGGCTAACCCATGACCTTCAGAATTAAAGTAGAATACGTAATCCCCACTTATTCACCACTTACATCTATATATATAATATATATAAATGTTGTTAAATTATTACAGGATAATTCAAATTATTATAATTTAGTTTATATTAATAATTATGATTATATTATTAAAGTATGATTCAAATTATATTATTGTAGTATAATAAATATTATTGTTACTACTATCATATTATACAAATTGTTATGATAAAATGATATGATTATTTTTTTAATTGGGTGATGTGTCTATGTGTCTCAGTGAAGCAGCTTCTACAGCACGGAGATAAAAAAGGATAAGGGAACATTTAAACTTTAGTGAAATCGCGACAGGAATCTGACATTAAATTATTATGATTATTTAGCACCGCGTCTTACTATACCGTTCGGGTTATACACCTATGTACTAATTACACTAATGGACTAGGGATTAGAAAGGTTTGATTGAGAGGAGGTGCGCCCGCATTTGGTTGAGAGAATTGAGGTGCTGTGATTGAAACTGTGGGAGGTGGGGACCATTGTGCTCACCTCCAAAATGGTGTTCCCTTTAAGTGCTGTTTCAGGCGCTAGTAAATAAATCCCTTTAGTGTTATAGGATGAGGCTTATTTTTAAGTTAAGGTGGAGTGGAAGGAAACGTGAGTTTTTATAATCGAAAACATTTTGGCTATAAATAAATAAAAGTATGGGTTTAGTAATCTCAACATCTCTTGAATAGTTGTCATGAGCCTCACAGTGTTAGACAGAATTTTTGTTTAATAATAGAAAAAGTTTTTCTCAAATTCTGCGACAGCCCTGACAAATATTCCAGAACTGTTTTGATTACTATAGGTATTTTATTTTATTCATTTCTACCAAAATTACTTTTTTGTTATAATAAGTGCAAAATTACAGACTTTAACTCTCATAACCAACTTAAAGAACAGTATTCATCTGCATAGGTGATGGAAAAACAAAACACAAACAGGAATAAAAAAAAATCATACCCGTTTGGGATAGAAACCAGAAATCCCGGATAGGACCAAGTAGTTAAACAACTACTTCAACTTTCTTTGAAACCCTTTTCAGTGATCGAATGGTATAAGGCGTCACTCTCGTGTTGGACTGGCCTGCTAAAGATGGGGAGATCGGGGCTCGGGTCCCGGTTGGGTCTATTGAGGGTGGTTTTCTCCAATATGGTTTCCCACTATCTTTCTATGAAAATGTTTGTAGATTATGCAAATGTTGGTAGATTACCTCTAAAATGCTACCTTTCTCATCCCTACTCAATTAGAGTAATTATCATATACACGTATAACCTGTACAGGTACTGTGATGCGGCGATAAAAAAAATACTCTACTTGAAAAATAGTTAAAATAAAACCTTTAAATTACAAACTTTTCTGTCATGTTTGTCTGTTGTTGTTTAATAATACTTTTTTTTAGTCTCTTTTGTCGTTTTTAAACTGCCACCTAGTTTTAATTTTGAAGCACTGTAGTTTTTTTTAGTATAGCCTGCAGGAAATGACACGGAATTTAATAAAATGAAAAGGCAAGTGACGACAAGGAGGTGGCCATTGTGTTACTGTGTTACTTGTCTGCGTACAACATCTTATTTTCAAGCTGAGTGTGTTACTTCCAACAGACACGAGGATTCTGTCTTAGAGCTCCCTGCTCGTGCGTCGAGATGATGGTGTTGGGTATGTACAGTAGGATTCTGATAAGAAAGGCCTTTTAAAAACTACCAACATGCTTTTAGTGCGGTAAACACTAAACATGGGTTAAGATTCTCGCTTCGGGATCCGATGTTCGGGGGTTCAAATCCAAATCGGGTCAACGTATTTTGTATTGAATGATAAAAATCAGTAGCACAACTTCCTTCGGAGGTGAGGTAAAGCCGTCAATCCCATGTCGATTGTGGCATGTAAAATAATCTTGGAAGGTATGTGAGAAAACCTTTCGGGCAAAATTGGCAGGCCCTTTTACTCTTGCTAGTAGAAATTATAATGTGCTGATACAACCAGTCATTTCAGAAAGTGCACGTTAAGACCTCAAATAAATAAAAACATTGATAACCCCAGTTCGGTGTCTGCATGGTCAAAGAAGTTACTCTCGCAGTAGACTAGACTGCCGATAACGGGGAGATCGAGGTTAGATCCCGGTTGGATGTTCTGAGGGGGATTTTTCCTAAATGAATTTACACTTTCCCCCCACGCGTATGCGGGTACACCTCCTCTAAATTCAACTTTTCTCATCCATAAATCATTAGAGAAATTAGTATTATTATTATTAGCACCGCGTCTTACTACCCGTTCGGGTTATACGCAAGAAATTAGTACATTGGCGTGTAGCCCGAACGGTTAGTAAAACTCGGTGCTAAAATAATTGATAGCATTTGACAGAAGATCTAACCTGAACTGTTGATGGATGTCAAGATCCCCCAAACCCTAAAAAGTTGTCTTTGCAATGACGTCTGTCTGTGTGTCTGTTTAAACTTAAAGTTAAGAGTAGTTTAAGAAAGGGCGGAGAGAGAAAAAATAGATTTTCTCAAAATAGACTAACGATTTTCATTAAAATTCGTATCTACGTGTTGATTAAGTTTATAAATAAACTAAATATTTTCAATTTACCATGAAAATGAATTTTAGGGCACTTTACAGAAGCAGAAACTTCCGTATCTCCGCAACTATTTGAGATACTAAATAAATTATCATTGCAAAATTTTAGTACTATTAAAATTAAAAAACTTTTATATGAAATATATTTTTATAGATCCAACAGTTTCTGAGATATTGGCAAATATATTAATACAATTTTGTGAGCTTTAGTTGTAAAGAAATACTACTTAAGTTTAAACGCAATAATTCTCCAATGCCATAAAATAATTAAATATAAGTAAGTCTCTAAAAGTTTATGTTGTTTTTCCTTAAACCTCTTAGGAGAAATATTTGTACAAGAATGATCTATATCCATTTTAGACTCCATAGTCAATATTTACATTTTTTATTGGTCAAAATTTATAAATAAGGAATTTAAAAGCAATGCGATGGCATGAAGATTTGCAACACCTAATAAAATGTCGAAAATTTTAACCGGAAGTTGAAATTCTAATACGAAGTGTTGACCCTTGTGGACCCAACATTGATCTTTACTATCGGTCCAAACATACAAATAAGGACATTAATTCTTTAAAAACAAAACTATAAAATTTAAAACTGGGACTCAAATAAAAAAGTTTTACATAAGTATAGTGAAATTTATGCTTGGGTTTGCTAGAGTATATTATTTCGTTTTACATATATTACGAGTTTTGAGTAAATATATCCATTTTCAAACAATAGAGCGAAAAAGTCCGTGCGGAGTTCCGTATAATTTATTTTATTTTTTAAATTATGTATTATAAATGTAAATCAATTATTAACAGTGTTTGATACGAGAAAAAACTGGCTAATGAGATATTATGAGACAGTACAACTTGTAGGAACTACAGGGTGGGTCGGAAACAATTATACTATCTATGTTGAGGAAAGTGATGTACAACGGGCTGAGGTTTGTCTGACGACTGGTGGAGCTCACCTGAGTGATATTAGCTTCAATAAGTGAAAAAGTATAGTATGAAGTTTTATTTTATTTAGCTTGTGAATAATTTACATTTCAATTAAAATTTTAATTTTCAAACTACTAATCGTCTAATGGTTTCGGCCCCACTCTGTATAAAATGGATTTAACTGTCCTAATTTTTTAATTATTTTTGTTGATACTAGCTAAACAAATTCTTGAGGAGAAGCACGCCCCCGACGCCCCCTCTGGATCCACCCCTGTCTACAAAACATAATATAATAATAATTGTGAAATTCTGCTCAAATTTACTTTGTTATCTACTTTCCTAATATTTTTGCTGAATTCCTTTCATATTTTGCGAGCATGCTTGCATTACATATTTGGTAAAGAAAGTTTTAATCCTTAAAAAGGTTGCCGAGGCTTTATATCTGAGGCTTCAAATATAAAAGTGCCCCGAGGGCCACAATTGATTACACGGGTCAAGTGGCAGGTAAGGTATGCAAAAACGAGAGCAGGTATTTAATTGTTAATGAAATAAGTAGTAGTAATTTAAATACGTTTAATTACATACTAAAGGAATTTCCCGACTAAAATATTCTATCTTTTGATAAGTAAATATAATACAGCAGATGTAAGGAAGAAATTAAACAAGATCATCAGTTGGAGCTTTCATGGATTTTTTTCCCTACGCAAGTCAAAACTTTCCGTTTCCAGGTTAAAAACATACATTTTACTAGAGTAGATTACTTTTCCAAGAAACTTTGAGAGCTGCGAAAATAAAAATAAAAGTCATCACAGGCTGCCAGTTAAAAGCCCCTATTGATTCTCATTTTTAACTTCGTTGATGGGTGACCTGGTGGTCTAGGGGTAAGGTGTCAGACTTCTATGCTGGGGGTCCGGGGTTCAATCCTCGGTCCCAGCAAAGATTTATCTGATTATCAAACCCTTCCTTCACCTCTGACAAGACATCTTGTGAACGTGAGGAATGCCAGGTCTCCACCGTGGTTCGGATTCCACGTTAAACTGTAGGTCCTCCATTTAATCTCACAATCATCCTACCATTGCACATTAGCGTAAGTGCGTATAACCCGAACGGGTAGTAAGACGCGGTGCTAATAATAATAATAATAATAACTTCGTTGATGGCGAGTTATGTGTTTGAATCTCATTGAAAAAGGGGTAAAGTGGGTCTTCAAAATGTAATTTTAATGTCTCGTTAATTTTCTCTTCACGATAATGAGGTTTCATTTCCCTTAATATTTTATTTGAGGTTGTCGAGGTTCGTGTCTTGACAGGTTGCATTGATAAGTGGTTTCCCTCATGTATTTTACCCCCCCACCCCCATGGTTTTACCATCTTCTCAGCAAGAAAATGGTTAAACTCTTATAGAATTAATTAGAATTGACGCTTTTGATGGATGGTTGAATTTGGGGAGGGACGACACTCGGATTTAAAAAAAAAAAAATCAAATCTCTTTCACCCATGTAAAACCGCTTGAAGAAATAAGTAAATTTAAAAATCTTCATATCAGCGAAAATATTAAACCTATCACTTTTCCTATAACATTCGGATAACTTTTGAAATAGTTTGATGCAGCTTAGGCAAAACTTTTTTTTATGTTATTGCTAAAGTTGAAAAATCCATCGACGTAGATTGAGGTCAGGGTCAAAAGATTCCAAAGATAGAAGCCTCAATCTCGTTCAAAAATTTCCATCTTCCTTGATTTTTAGAACAATTTGAAAAAATTGTCCCAAAAAAGAAGTCAGGGATAAAAACAATCAGATGAAAACAACCTGGTACTGAAATTGGTCTTTTAAAGCTAACGTGGGAGAAAATAATATTGAAGAAAATGAATAATTGTAAAATTTATAGAGATAGAATAGTAACAAGAAAACTCTTTAATATATATGACATGTGTCGTATTCAAAGAATCCGACAAAACCTTGTTTTTAACTATTATTGTTATTAGCACCACGTCTTACTACCCGTTTGGACTATACGCATTTACGCTAATATTTAATGGTAGGGTGATTGGGAGATGAAATGGAGGACCTACAGCTTAACGTGGGATCCGAACCACGGTGGAGGCCTGGCATTCCACACATTCACAAGTTGTGATTAATACACGTATTTTCAGAGGGGAAGGAAGGGTTTGGTAATAAGATAAATCTGTACCGGGAACACGGATTGAACCCCGGACCCCCACATAAGTCTGACACCTTACACCTAGACCTCCAGGTCACCTGTTTTTATATTCTGTTACCGTTTCGCTTCGCCGCCGTGCCGCTAGACTTCCTCATATGATCCTAATAACGCTAAAGCAACGATCATGTAGCATTTTGACGTCATTTTCTTCCATTAAGGAATTTGGTGGAAAATAAATAAATTCATCTCAAGTCAATTTTCCGGGATGATAAATTCCAGGGCATAGGTAAGTGATCTAAATGGTACATAATTTGGCTTGAAATTGGATTTCCCAACTCCGTAATGTGCTAGAAAGTCTCTGTGCTAATCTAAACATAAAACTTGTTGAACTTAAGGTCGTCTTTGCTGGTTGGTTATTTGCTTGGCGGCCGCCATAGAGTTTGGCATAAGAAACAACCTTTTAAAAATATTTAATAATATAAAATTAGTAGATAATAAGAAATAATAAGCTGAACGTTTTTTATTTCTTACAATATTGGGAGCATAAAGTCCTAAACCTCATGATCAACAGTTATTCTTTGTGTTATTTGGGAGCCTAGAGTCTTAAACCTCATGATCAACAGTTATTCTTTGTGTCATTTGGGAGCCTAGAGTCTTAAACCTCATGATCAACAGTTATTATTTGTGTTATTTTGAAGCCTAGAGTCTTAAACCTCATGATCAACAGTTATTCTTTGTGTCATTCGGGAACCTAGAGTCTTAAAACTCATGATCAACAGTTATTCTTTGTGTCATTCGGGAACCTAGAGTCTTAAAACTCATGATCAACAGTTATTCTTTGTGTCATTCGGGAACCTAGAGTCTTAAAACTCATGATCAACAGTTATTCTTTGTGTCATTCGGGAACCTAGAGTCTTAAAACTCATTATCAACAGTTATTCTTTGTGTCATAAACAAGGCCTAGAGGTCCCCTAGCCCTGTATACTATTGAATATGATATGTATTTGTTTTATAACCAAAGTTAGTTAACCACGAGAAATTTCAAACTCAATTTCAAAGAAAACCTACGGAAAGAATTAAATCCAAAGATATATTACAGGATAAAATATTATACAGTTAACTGTTTGCTATAGTCACATACAAATAATAGTTTGATTGGTTGTTTGGTTTGTTTATATATGCATAAGAGTGTTTCATTGCAAAAAATAAGAAAATACATAGTCAACGTTTTACAACTTTGAGTTGACCATACATGTATATACATTTAAGAAGATGACTTCTTATATTAAAAGGTAACCGAAATTACAGATTCGCAAAGATCTAAGTTGTATTATATATAATGTTAGTTGGTGAATATATTAATGCTATTATGACAGGATTTTTGATGCCAAAATATATGAATGAAGTCTCTAAAATAGGTATATTTTCTTAGCACCACGTCTTACTACCCATTCGGGCTATACTGTTATGTACTGATTACGCTAATGGTTTTAGGTATAAGGAAGGTTATATTTAGAGGAAGTGTACCTGCATTTGCATGGAGGGATAGTGGAAAATCATTTAGGGCCACCCTCAGTGCACACAACCGAGATATTAAAACCTCGATCTCCCCGTCATCGGCAGTTTATTCTACTGTGAGAGTACCGCCTTGGATCATGTGATCACCAAAACGGGCGGAAAAGGTATTGAGTTGTATATTTGCACAAAAATCATAACTTGTTCGAACTGTTTCTGGGCTTTACTACAATCCCATAAAAATCAGGGCTGCCTTTAGCAGACGCGGGGACCTGGGTAATCTTCGTATGCGGAGCCTCCAGTTACCTGCCTCACCTCCCCCCAAAATATAGTTCAAAACCTAATTTTTGTTTAGTGTTAATACAGTAGTTTTTACGTATACCCAATTTTCAGCCTTATAAGGTATCAGGAAATGCTTTAAAAAGTAGATAAAAATATTCATTAATGTTATAAGCCTTGTATAAGGATTAATTTATCTCCAATCCTTATTTAGATTTTATTCCCCAATGAACTTGATTTCTATAAATGTACAAAGGAACAACTGTGCCAAGTTTAAGTTAAACCGGTAAATACGTTCAAAATTTATCGTGTTATATATTCACTGCAGACAAACAAATGCAAATCGGTGGAGATAAAAAGGGGAACTCGCTCCACTCGTTCAAATGATCAAATTACATGATTATGTTTTTACTTGTTTTTAAACTTTTGACATTTATTTGATAAGCCACCTATGCAGTGAACCTACTATATGAGCACGCGGTTAAAAATGTCCTGCCCCCTCCCCCTATGTCACCTAAGCAAGCGCGGAGTCCCCCCCAAATTGAGGGGCCATGTTCGTCCGCACCGTTCAAACAAACCATAAGGGCAGCCCCGATAAAAAAAAAAATTCAAAACAGTCTTCGTTCGACATACACAACTGGCAAATACACAAGTGTGGGGCAGGATAAATATTTTGAATTAATGTGTTCGACGCTTAAAGATAATTAAACTTGGCTCGGTTTTACTATCATCGTCTGACCGTTTGAGTGAATAGAGCATGGCCGTGTGCGTTCAAGTATAGTACCCATATCCGCTGGCAATACGTAACCGCGGATATTACCATACGATTATGTAACGTGATATTCATGTAAAATTTAATTGATACATTATTTTTAGTGTAACAGTACCAACAGTAAAGTCTACATAATAATAACAACGTGTACTCTACACTAAATTGTACTTACTATTTTATTCTCACCCGCCTCGGTGGCGTAGTTGGCTAACGCGCTAGTCATGTTGAGCTCGACTGCTGAGGATGGGGAGATCGAGGTTCGAATCTCGGTCGGGTGAACTGGGGTGGTTTTCCTAAATGGTTTTCCACTCTCCCCCCACGCAAATACGGGCTCACTTCCTCTAGTTCAAACTTCCCAATTCCTAATCCATTAGCGTAATTTGTACTTAAAGCGTATAACCCGAACGTTTAGTAAGACGCGGTGCTAAATAATAATAATAATAATATTTGATTCTACATTCTTCTTGATGATACGATCACTTATGATGATGATGATGATGATGGTGGTGGTGGTATGATAACACTATGCCCAGGATGAAAATATGAAGTGGGGTGATGATTTAGGCATTGTGACTTATAAAAATATATTCTTAAATTAAATTTGAAAAACTTGGACACTGGTAAACCACGGATAACTGAAACCATGGATACTGAATCAATGGATGGTGGCTCTAATATACATATACCCCGATTTTGGTTGGAAGAACAGTAGAGAAAACACAAACATATTTCTTTGTGGCCAACATCGACAGTATTTCTTTATTTTCTTGGTGTTATTTTATGGGTATTGATAATATCTACCAAATGTGATAGCTTCAAATAACATGACTTCATGTATGAATATATTAAAATGGTTTTAGTAACTTTAGTAACTAACTTCTACTGTTCTTCCTATCAAAATCATACTATATATTAGTGCTGAAAATATGTATTTTATAAGAATGTCTTCTGAAAATTTCTGTTCTATCTCCTTTGGTCATCGCGACCCCAAGACATTTATTTTGTGACCCCCCACTCAAATGGGTCCCGATCCAGAGTTTTCAAAGCACTGGTCTAAGGCGTCCTTTTCGCAATATACTGTACTGCTGAAGGTGGGAATATCGGGGCTCGAATCCCAATCAGGTGTACTGAGGGTGGTTTTTTTTCCTAAATCTACGCAATTGTGGGTAAATTTAATCTAAATTAAATCTTTCTCTTCCCTAACACATTAGCCTAATTATTATAAATGCGTACAAATCGAATGGGTAGCGAGACGCAGTGATTAAAAATAATAGGAGTTAGGTGGGTAGCTCAGAGGGAATGAGTCAACATTAGCATGAGAGAGAATGGAAAAACCTCAGTAACATTATTGCCAGCTGAGAGTAGAAATTTTACCCTCTCATAAACGGCAATATAAAGAAATAAATGTAAGAATTTGTATACAAATTAAACAAAAACTATTTTTACTATGGTGAATTACTCTACTTAGTCAGGCTATCCGCATAGACCTATATGATAATTACTCTAATAGGTTAAGGATGAGAAAGGAAGTATTTTAGAGGTAATATACCCACATTTGCGTGGTATTAGAATGGGAAACCATTTAGAAAAACACCCTCAGTAGATCAAACTTGGATTAGAGCCCCGGTATACCCGTACTCAGAATGTCAGTCCAACATGCGGGTGACGCCTTAGACCATTGAGCCACTAAAGTGGGTAAAGATTATTGTAACAATATTCAGTGTTTTAGAAAATAATTGATTTATGTTTTAGGTTAAATCAGAAAGAATACACAGTATTAGCTGGTTGCGCAACAAAACACCTATACCGTATCAATACACGTCAATAGTGATTAATGAAACATTTGTTTTCTAAAACTTAACTATATCTACTCACCAAATATAAAGTTTTCTAAAGTATTGTATAAAATAAGTATTTCACATTCGTTTTCTGTACAGAGACTATTATTATTTTGTTTGAACACTTAACATAAGAATCATTAACGACCTATTCTAAATAATGAGGATGAGAAGGGCTAGTTTTAAAGTAAATTCACCCGAATTAGCGTGAAAATAAGATGGGAAAGCTACAATGATGATCTCATATGGGAAATAACTACCCTGCATTTTCCCCAAACCTAGATTATAAAATCCGACCTCCAGATCAATAGCGACCAAGTGTAATGCAAATCTAGCACTTTTGTCTTCACTTTGGGTCTCTAAGTCAGTATTGTACAGTACAACTTTATAAAAAAAAGATATCATTAACAAAGAGAATCCCATTTAAAACCCAACCAAGGTGTTATAGTATCAGGCCACGAACTCCTACACAAAGGACAGATTAGTTTAAGTAGGTATGGACAATGTTCTCTAAAAGCTTACAGCTCTGCAATGGGTAAGGTCCTTAAGGGCAAGGGGATCAGTAGGGGGTAGACAGTTAATCTTATTGCTTTAAGCTACGCCAGTAATTCAGACTTTACTAATATTATTTGCTTATTCTGAATATTTACTTTCCATCCATTACTGCTTCCAGCTTGTGGCCTGGGTCAGTTTTTTATTAAAGCTATATATTTTCCACTATCAGCTGGCTAGACCTGTCCTAGCTTCATATGCCTTATAATCTAACTTAAAACTAGGGTATGCACAACATCCAGTCCCCGGCCGTTAATTCATCACTGTGAAAGGGTAAATCCACATTTCAACAATTATACATTTTTCGTCCATGCCGGGAATCAAACCTGGAACCCTTAGCTCAGTAGAAAGACACGTTACCAACTGAGTTAAGGTGTTATTTATTCCGAATATACCGAATACAAAACGATTCCCTGGGACAAGATTTATTATGAATTTAACGTACAATTGGCTGTATAATAGTTTAGTATCATCCCCATATAGATTATAAATGTTTTCAACCAAAATGTTGACAATATTTTTGGTGAGTGGCAAACGGCGTGCATCGCTGGGCAGGCGAACTAAAGGGTCGAGTTCGTCTAGTCTGGTTTGTTGGTGGTAGAAAGGAAGGGGTTTGACTCTCGACCTGGTGTTCTGAGGGCGGAGAGAGTTTTATAAACATGATTTACAACTCTCTCTCTCTATGAAAATTTGGATAGACTTCCTTTAAATTTTACTTTCCTTGCTAGCCTAATAAGTCACTATTAGTACAGTTACATTCGGATGGCACTGAACGGGTAGTAAGATGCAGCTAAAATTAAAGTATCAAACATTCAGTAGCACAGTAATATATCAATATAGTTCCAGTAAAACATATAGGCCTACATTGTATTATTTTGTCTACAGACGCAACGCAACGCTTCAAGATTGTTTTTCACCGCGCATTTCTCTATTTAACTTCCCCCAGATTCCCGTCGGTGGTCGAATGATCTAAGGCGTCACTCTCGCAATAGACTGTATTGCTGATGACGGGGATATCGGTGTTCGAATTCTGGTCGGGTGTACTGAGGGTAGTTTTCCCAAATGGTTTTCCAACCTCTCACCATGCAAATGCGTGTCACTTCCTCTAAATTAAATTTTTCATATAACATATTAACGTGACTAATACATATGTTTATAACCCAAATGGGTAGTAAGACGTGATGCTAAGAAGAAAGTCTACAAGCGTTTCTTATTACCTGTCCGAGATATAGGCGTTTTATTTACGTGCCCATCGATTGGGGTACATTTTCTAAATCATAAAATCTGTTTATTTGTGTTTTTCGCTTGTTTTTTTATGCAAGGATATTTACGGATTTCTCGAAGGCCAAAGTCGGAGAAAACATATATCTTCGTGGCAGGCCTGCTTCAGTCTATCTTCCGTATTGGCGCCAAGAAGTAAGATCCGGGTTCCACTTCTTTATTTTCTCTTCTTCGCAAACGTGCCTTTCTCTTTGATTGGTGTGCTCTTGACCCATTCAACGACAGCGCCTATTTTTGCTCGGGCGCAAGTGTTTAGACGTTCCGATGTCTTATTTATGTGTGTTCGTGACGTGGTCAATGTTTTGACGTGGTAGCGACACACGTCTCGCACACTGTTGCTATGCTTGTGTGCACAACTCCTTTCCCAAAACAACTCGGAACCTGCAGTGGTGGCTACCACGGTCTTAAGACAAGGGCTCCTAAAGTGCGAGCGGCACATTTCTGATTTTCGGGCCTCGAGTTTCTTGTTAGTGGCTTGAAACAGTTTTCATTATTTTAAATATTTGAATTGAGAAAAAAAAAGTTATATAAATTCTACTGTTGTTTTTATGCAAATATTTCACGCAAAAAAATAGACCAATCGTGCTAAAATTTAGCGGAGACATATCTCGGGCAGCCGGTTAGCATATAGGCTAATTAAAATTTACCTCTGATATTTTGTTTCAAGATGGCGGTGACAAAACTCTAATTTTTGGTTTTATTATAATCCGCTATTGCTCTTTAATAGAAAAATCACAGCACCGATTGGGCTAAAATTTCTTACTGACATAATAGGCGTCCGTTTAACATAATTATACAATAATATAAACCCCACGTCCACTTTTTTTCAAAATGAAAGATGTAAAACACTACTTTTGAGCCTTTATCTCAGTTCAAGCTCATTAGATTTTTATCCTACAGGTTTTGAAAGGTTCCTAGATTTATATTAAATATTATGGCATTTTTGAAAGAAAATGTCAGCTCTAAAACACTACTTTTCAGCCCGTCTAGATCTATTGCTCCTAGACAGTGGGAAGCCGGGTTGTAACCAGTAAAAATGATATTGCTATAATGCTTGCTGCTTGCTATTTGAAAGAAGATCAAACACTGCAATATATTCTACACATTTTTTATATATTTTGTAAAACCATATATTGGCTCTCTAAATAAAGTAATATACACAATATAATTATTTACTCCACCTTTCAAACATGTGTAGAAGAGTGGGATATGCGGACCGCCAACTGTGTTTAGTTTTACAATTGACACTTCATCAAAAACACTTTGAAGGGATCCTAGTTTATAGCGTAAGTCTTGCCATAAACTGAATTTACGTTGACTAGAAGGTAAAGGTTTGACTCTCAGGTGGGTCTGCTCGGGTCGGTTTTCTACTAGTTATTTATTACTGTTGTTTTCTCACGCCCTCTCACACTGATTGAGTATACTTCCTCTAAGCCACCCTTCTCATCCATAACCCATCGATTAAGCCATTAAATAACCCCTGTGTAAAATATATTTTGTATCACTTCTTCTAATGACCTGTTCAGGTTATACGCATCTATGATATTTACTCTAATAGGGTAGGGAGGATGAAGGAAACATTTTGGATGTAATATACTCGCATTTGGAGCGTGTGAGACCATTTGGTAAACATCATCCTCGGTAGACCCGACCGAAATTCAAACCCTGGTATCCCCGCTATAAGCAGGCCAGTCTAGCACGCGAGTGACGTCTTAGATCAGTCGGCCACTGAAGCGAGTTTAAACCATATTAATTTTGAAAAATATCAAAGAGATCAAAATCTCTTGGAATGTGAAAAGTGACTTTACTTAGACTTCTTCCATTGTATAGTAAAATATATTATAAATAATATAAAAACAGTTAAATAGAACTGACGAATTAAAACTTTATTTTGCTGTCACCAACAGTAAAACTTTATTGTATCAACTTTTTTCCCCATCAGTTAGTTGGATGATTTTATTATGAATTTAATGCTTTTATTTTGTTTTAGGTATAGGCTTGTTCTGTTCATAAACACCCAGGTTTATATTTGAATTTAATAAAACTTTAAAAAAAACTCAATGTTGTCTCTTATATTTCGTTGTTAAAAAATGTATATAATTAATTAGACAGTGGAAAAAGTTTTTATTTAATCTTTGGCAATTCTGCCTCTCGGAGAGCACACAGCCTGGAATTTTAGGGCCGAGATTAAAAAGATTATTTGAATTATAACAGTTTTCCCTTGGATATTAATTTAAAGAGGGGGGATAGCAGTTGTCATTCGAATTATAATATTTCTCCCTTGGATAGTAATTTAAAGAAGGGGGATAGCAGTTGTCATTCGAATTATAATATTTCTCCCTTGGATAGTAATTTAAAGAAGGGGGATAACTGTTGTCATTCGAATTATAATAGTTCTCCCTTGGATAGTAATTTAAAGAAGGGGGATAACAGTTGTCATTCGAATTATAATAGTTCTCCCTTGGATAGTAATTTAGAGAAGGGGGATAACAGTTGTCATTCGAATTATAATAGTTCTCCCTTGGATAGTAATTTAGAGAAGGGGGATAACAATTGTCATTGAAATGAGCATCATTGTCTCGGCCTTTTGTTCCTAACCGCTT
Source organism: Timema douglasi (assembly GCA_901482245.1). Lineage (NCBI taxonomy): Eukaryota > Metazoa > Arthropoda > Insecta > Phasmatodea > Timematidae > Timema > Timema douglasi. The sequence continues at coordinate 455,052 of CABEEJ010000036.1, forward strand.
GCGCTGAAGATGATTTTCCCATAAACATGGTTTTCTAACCCCTCTCCAGGCTTCTGCTGGTTCAAATATTCTTTCACTTCTCCGTTACATGTATTAATCCGTTTAGTTATAGCTTATAACCCTTCATGTGGATAACCAAGGCAGGTATTTAAACGTGGTACAGTATTTAGCGGTAACTTATTTTTCTAAGCCAACATATTAAATCCGAATGGTACCAATAAATTAATTTGAGCTAAGACACTATACCTATTGCTACATGACTTACAAACTAGCTTAATTTATAGCCTTTATACCTTAAAGTATAATTGAATAATGACCTTGAGCGTGGGACGACTCCTGTATAGCTCCCTGGTTAGAGCATTGGCGTGCTAAGCTAAAGGTCCTGGGTTCGTTTCCCATGTCCAGGTGTCATATTTCAATTTAATGAATATAATATTTAGATGCGGCTGTAACCGTAAATATAAAATATATTAGCGTTGCTATTTAATCCACTATAGCAGTGTGCTTAGTAACACGCCTAGTCACAGCACCTAAATAAATTATTAGTCGTTATACACCCGCACGTGGTATACATGTCAGGCTCATTTAGTATCGTTTTACGCTGCCAGGGAGTTCATGGCTAAAATCCTGGATGCTGGACTGAGGGTTGTTCTTTTCCTAAATGGACAAATTTCTTCTAAACTCTATCTCCCTCATCCCTGGCACTCTAATTAATAAATACATCTGGCGGCCGGGGTTCAATCCTCGGTCCCGGCATAGATTTATCTGATTACCAAACCCTTCCTTCACCTCTGACAAGACATCTTGTGAATGTTGGGAATGCCAGGCCTCCACCGTGGTTCGGATTCCACGTTAAACTGTAGGTCCTCCATTTCATCTCACAATCACCCTACCATTACACATTAGCGTAAGTGCGTATAACCCGAACGGGTAGTAAGACGCGGTGCTAATAATAATAATAATAATAATAATAATAAATAAATGTATAACCAGGACAGCTATGGAGACGTGGTGGAGTCAAAAATAAATATCCATATACAGATAGTATATACATATTCGCCAGTAGCACCAGGAATCGAACTAATGCCCTTTTAATACTCGTGCCCAACTTCTCTAACCACTAAAAGGTGAAAGACTAGACCATCTATTTAGGCTGGAAATGTAGGGGACGCGAGAAAAGGCTAGTGTTTTTGCAGTTTTTAATGTAAAACTTTACTTAGCCAAACTAAATAAAATATTTCTCCAGTAGAAAAAAATAGTTTAATTTTATCCAAATAGTGAGCTCAACAGTTGTTGAATATCTGTCAAGGGTGTCCAGATGTTTTATCTTCATTTAAACGTTTCTCATCTAATGCTGCTCTGCTCATGACAGATATTAAAGAATCGTTGATATAACCACGTGAAGAAAATTAAACTACGAGTATATGTTTCTTCTGAAACAATATTTTATTTATTTTAGCCAAAATAATGTTTTGCTATTAAAACTATAAATTAACAGACTTTTTCTTGCGTCCAATACACTCCCACTTGAAGATCCCACCTCACGGCTGATTAACCGGGGTATTAGTTACAGGATTACGATCGAACCAGAAAACATTTTAAAGCGCGGTTATCTGATTTCTGGACTTGACAACAGTGAGATTGGAATCAGTTTAATAGATCGTTTATTTTTTTAATTTTTAAATAAGCATTGTAAAATTCTGGTTTGTATGTTTTTGAATAATGAATGGTTACACTGGTCTGTATTTTACTGTTTTTTAAAGGAAAATACAGAAAAAAAGAACAGTGATGCGACCGTTTGATTCTAACTTTATTATTACCTATCCAAGTTAGATGTCACTCGGGACCGGTGATTAGTGCTCTTAGATGATGGAAAAATATTTGTTTTTAACCACAAGACTGTGTTGACCTAGACTCGAACTAGTCTTCTCTAAAGTCGATCAACACTTGTTGATTGTGGTGTAGTATTGTCTACGTCACGCAGGTTGCTAGGCGACAGTTCTGGAAACCAGACTAAAGCCCCGTGTAGTAGGTTTCCGAATGAGAACGGCGTTCACTTTGTCTCCTACATGGCCATTAGTTGACCTCAGGGCTGTCTTAAGAGTGTGGCACAACCGATATCTCACCCCATCCGGTCCTCAATCAAACAGCTCAGATGAAACAGAAGCTTTGGTCCATGTTCCCAGCTGTTCGTGTTATAACTTATAACATATTACTAACGTGGAAATAAATAATAATAACAGAAAGGAGTTTTGCATTTTAAAATATTTATCAAACTAATACACCCCATAAGTTATATTATTAATTATCTAATAATAATTGTCAGCTATTTTTTTTATTTATGTTTTTAGCTTAAATTCGGATTGTTCGTCTAAAAGTACGAGAAAAATTGTCATCATTTACTGTAATATACTATTATATTGTTCTTCCAATAGGAATATTTGAAGCTGCAAAATGTTATGCCTGTTAACTTCAGACATTATTCCACTATTAGTTTAGGAACGTTTTTATTGAAATGTGACTTAAAAAGTATTTTTGGGCACGTAGGCTAAGTGACCATGACATTTAGACTGATTTTTAGATGATGATAGAGTCGGGGAATTCTTAAGTGTTGAAATATTTAACATAATCTCAAAAGAGAAATAAAGTCATGGAGTATTAGACATTAAGTAACCAAACCAGGCCATTAGCGGATTAAACGGTCAGGCTCAAGAATACTGGGTGCTTTAAGATTCCCTGATTTACAGATTACTTATTCTCAGAATACAGTAAGTCCACAGAGAAAAACAACAAATCTAACAGGGACCTGGTGGTCTAGGGGTAAGGTGTCAGACTTCTGTGCTGGAAGTCCAGGGTTCAATCCTCGGTCCCGGCACAAATTTATCTGATTGCCAAACCCTTCCTTTACCTCTGACGAGACGTGTATTAATCACAACTTTTGGATGTGTGAAATGCCAGTCCATCACCGTAGTTCGGATCCCACGTTAATCTGTAGGTCCTCCATTTCATCTCAGAATCACCCTACCATTATACATTAGTGTAAGTGCGTATAACCCGAACGGTTAGTAAGACGCGGTGCTAATAATAATAATAAAAATTATACTAATAACATATCTATCTAACACCGAGAACAAATTTTGATGGATTTACTTCTATGAAATTAATTAACTGGATGTATATATTTTTAAATGTATTATTATTTAAATTATTTAACATGTACTTCATGAACGGATTGATTATACTAACACACGAATTATGACTTATAAACAAACTTAAATCTAGAAGAGACAACACCCAGCACCCTCGGTGGTTAATTCATCACTTTGAAAATGGAAACTCCAACTGCACTGATTATAACTGTTTCGACTATGATAGGGGTCGATCCTGGTACCTCTAGATCAGTAGGTAGATAAACTACCGACTAAGTTAAGGTGTCTGACTAGTTTTTTTAAATTCTTTCAGAAATTCTCTTAGTCCTCAACAATCCACTCCCGATATAATAATTTACAATTTACAAAATTGTTGTTTACAATAAATTTGTCAAAACATTACATTCTTAATAATGTTTTCTAAGCTTTTATATTTTAAAAATTGAAAAATGTAAATTGGGCACACAGATTATATAATATTGTGACTTACAAACTAATAGGACACACCCAGTCTATATGTTTATTATTATTATAATTATTATTATTAGTATTATTATTAGCACCGCGTCTTACTACCCGTTCGGGTTATACGCACTTACGCTAATGTGTAATGGTAGGGTGATTGTGAGATGAAATGAAGGACCTACAGTTTAACGTGGAATCCGAACCACGGTGGAGGCCTGGCATTCCTCACATTCACAAGATGTCTTGTCAGAGGTGAAGGAAGGGTTTGGTAATCAGATAAATCTTTGCCGGGACCGAGGATTGAACCCCGGCCACCAGCATAGAAGTCTGACACCTTACCCCTAGACCGACAGGTCACCCTATATATATATATTTATTAAATGGATAGAAGGATGAAACTGTACCCGAAAAATAAAATATGTCTATCAACACTACCTTGTTTGTAACCAGGGTCCCTTACACTCGTGACCAACCAATATAGCCACTGATCCACAGGACGGGTTACAACTTACATTGATTTTTTCTTGAAATAATACCTACTGAAGGTTTTGCAATTCTAAACAATAATCCTCTATATCTAGCACCTAGAAAACTGATTAAAATAAACTTGTAACTTTTCATACGCATTAAACTCACTAAGTATAAAGCTTTGGAAGTTGTCTAAGATGTTGAGACCACGTAATAAGACGTTGACCAATGACATCTAAGATGATTATTGCTAAAATCCCAGTTAGGTAGAAATACAATATTCACGCTGTGAGAACATATTTGAGGCGATTCTTGACTCCGATTGAGGAGGCTGAGCTTTAATCCCGGTAGGATGCACTCGTGGCAACAGTATTTAATTTAGATCTCAAAATCTACAATAACAAGCATATTTGCTAGTTTTAAATCAGGTAGGTCATCTTCTGTATCTTATGATCAAGTACATGTTGTAGAGAGCCGTCAAGGCGTTCTTCTAGTCAAGTACATAGCGCATAGAGCTGGCAACTACAGTAGCCCCATGGCTTCTTTGGTGCTGACTGACAGCTCACAGCTAACTTCTGACAGTCAATATTTAGGTATATACCTAAATTTTGACCGTCAGAAGTGACAGCTGCTAAACACATGTTTTTGCAGATCATAATGGTTTGGCGTAGGGATACATAATTTGGTCTGGTAACTTTTAAAAGCCGTCAGCTGTCAGTCAGCACCAAAGAAGCCATGGGGCTACTGTAGCTACCTTATTGTACGGTAAATTTGTCACAGTGCATATGACCCACTACTCTTAACATAAAATAAACTTTGAAAAAAACAAGTTACTTTTTTTTACTGTCGTAACATGACTGGAATGTAAGAACCGTTAAGAGAGGTTAGGTTGGCCTCTAAGTCACTGATAGTCAGGCTTGGCGCTAATAATTCTACTGATATAATGTAAGCTAGCAAAAGTACTCGGCCTTTCCTAAGGTAGCCACGCAATTAATTACGCTGCTACCACGGGATTATTTTTTTGTTGTTGCTCCAAACAGACAGAAAATAATCTCTTCATTTAATTTCTTCCGACAAAATGTTTAGTAAATTTTAAAAACCTACCCAAAAATTAAAAATTCCAGCTTTGAGGTGCACATGTTTGTAAACATGGGTTATTAATTTTTAAATTTTCAGCAGTAGATATCAGGCAATGCTAATTACAGACACACAAACTCTCCATTTTATTAATATAGATGCTAACCCTTTACAATTGTTTGGATATTTATTAATGTGAGGGGTGACCTGGCGGTCTAGGGGTAAGGTGTCAGACTTTTATGCTGGCGCCTGGGGTTCAATCCTCGGTCCCGGCAAAGATTTATCTGATTACCAAACCCTTCCTTCACCTCTGACAAGACATCTTGTGAATGTGAGGAATGCCAGGCCTCCACCGTGGTTCGGATTCCACGTTAAACTGTAGGTCCTTCATTTCATCTCACAATCACCCTACCATTACACATTAGCGTAAGTGTGTATAACCCGAACGGGTAGTAAGACGCGGTGCTAATAATAATAATAATATTAATGTGAGGTGTAAATGTTAATTTAAATGTACTGAGGCAAATTTACATGAATATAAGTTAGCTAGATAGCTAATTATCCGCCTCTTTTATTCTTAAGCACTACAATCAAATAGCGTAGCCAGTTTTCCTTCACTTGGTGAGACGTATCACGTAGGGGGGAAGGGTTAGCTTTGGAATGTCCTATCCTTCTTACAACTGTATGCTGGCACAATATTTCTTAAGTTACACCAAGCTGAGCTTTGTTTTTCTTACTCTCTTTACCAAAACACAAGATGTTGGCTCAACCGACACTAGTCATCTTCCAAAATACAGCTAAAACTCTGCCCCTAAAGTCAAGACAAGGGTTGAATCTCGATCTGGTGTACTGAGATATATTTTCCTAAATGGTTTTCTCTACACACCTTCCACGAAAATGCAGGTACACTACCTAAACATCCTCAGAATCATTAGCGTAGTTAGTACATAAGTGTATAACCCGGACGGTTAATAAGATGCGGTGCTAAAAAAAAGAGGAGAAATAAAAAAAGACAAAGCTATGATACAATGACCTACACCCGTATTATCGCGCCCACACAAATGAACCAATTTGTTTTTACGAGATCAACCACAACCGTCGCTGCCAGGGCATGGCGACAAAGTTGGTAGATATCCAACTTAGTGCACGGCTACGGGTGGTTGGGTGCGGTCAACAGAAATACGACCGAGAGCTTACAAAGACAGAATGATCAACATACTCAGCAAGAAATATTTGTAAGGTAAAATAATAATTAATATATAGGTCAACGTCTTACTACCCGTTAGGGTTATACGCTTTAAGTACTAATTACTCTAATGGATTAGGAATTGGGAAGGTTGAATTAGAGGAAGTGAACCCTCATTTGCGTGGATGGAGAGTGGAAATCCATTTAGGAAAAACCATCCCCAGTTCACCCGACCGAGACTCGAACCTCGATCTCCCCGTCCTCGGCGGTCGAGTTCAACACGACTCGCGCGTTAGCCAACTACGCCACCGAGGCGGGTAAGGTAAAATAATGCATTTCTGATGTTTAATGGTCTAAGGCGTGATTCTCGCATTAGGCTGAACTGGCAGTGATGGGGATATCGGGGCTCAAATCCCGGTTGGGTGTACTGAGGGTGGTTTTCTCATACTTGGATTTTTCCACTCTTCCTTTACGTAAATTCTGGTATAATTTCTCAAATTAATACATTCTCTTCCTTAACACATTAGTGTATTCAGTACATATGCATATAGCACGAACGGGTAGTAATATGAGGCGCTAATAATAATAATATGTTTTTATTCAGCACCGCGTCTTATCACCCGTTTGGGTTATATGCTTAAGTAATAACTATGCTAAAGGATTAGGGACTGGAAAAGTTGAATTGAGAGGAAGTGAACCCGTATCTACGTGGAGGAAGAGTGGAAATTCATTTAAGGAAAGCCACCCCAATTCACCCGACCGAGATTCGAACCTCGATCTTCCCGTCCTCAGCAATCTATACGAGACTATCGCGTTAGCCAACTACGCCACCGAGGCGGGTAGTAATAGTAATTATAATAATATATTTAAATTCGGGAATACGGTACTGCCCCGTACAGGTGGTCATAGGTCATAAGACTTCAAGCTCATAATTGATCGAATAGCCGGTCATGGGGAAGTCAATATTCTATTACATCTTGACTGGGTGCAATGGAGGTGGTCCGACACCTTAGCTCTGTCAATAGAGTTTCTTTTTACTAAGGGAAAGGTCCCGAGCTCGATCCCCGGCATGGCTGAAAAATGTATCATTGGTGAAATGTGGGTTTCCCTGTTCACGGCGATGAATTAATGGCTCTGGGCAGGATGCGGTATCTATTTTATCTTTAAGCTAGCTTACAATTCGTGTGCTGATATAATCAAACGGCTTGGAAAGTGCACGTTAAATAACTCAAATAAATTTTTAAAAAAAAGGTAAATAAAGATAATTTATGGCCATAGTCCCTTCTTGCCCTCGCATCAAGGCCCATCTCACTCATTCAACCGTGCTCAGTGAACCGGAAGCCTATTGCGGCTTTCACACTCGGTGCTACATCATGTGGGGGGGTTACCCTTTCACTCTCGCGGGCTCACGTGTCAGGAGAAACACGAAGACACAAGGCTCATATGTCACGCTCGTTCTCAGGAGGATGTTCAGTACACACGCCTTGTCTGTTTTTATATCATGCAAACTAAAAAAAATCATTATAAAACACTATGGTGAAATTATATTTTTAAAATTGCTATGGCACCGTTTGGGTTGCGAATTTCAAAACAGTCTACTAAAGTATCACATTTGTGACTTATCTACTAAAACAATACAAAAGTTGACTTCTGTAGACCTACAATAGCTTCATGGCTTCTTTGGTGCTTCCTGACAGCTCACAGCTGACATCTGACGGCTTTGAAAAGTTACCAGACCAAATGATGTATTCTTACGCCGAGCCATATGATCTGCAACAACATGTGTTTAGCAGCTGTCACTTCTGACAGTCAACATTTAGGTATTTGCCTGAATGTTGACTGTCAGAAGTCAGCTGTGAGCTGTCAGTCAGCACCAAAGAAGCCACGTGGCTACTGTAGATGTATAGGCTACATTTTATAATAGGCTATATAAAACCACAAAAATCTTTTTTTAAACTTATGGACGCGATATTGTTAACTTTGAATTTATAAATGTTATTGTGTACTTTATCCAAGTGAGATAAGTTTTTTTTAAAACTACTATCCTATGTTTAACATCATAAATAAGCCCGAATGGGTAGTAAGACGTGGTGTTAGAAAAACAAAATAGATATTTATGACTTAACTTTTAAGGGGTATAGATGGGAAGGTAGTTTAGATCAAATGCACCCACATTAGGTTGAATAAGCCATAGGAAAACCACAAATAAACATAATATTTGTGTAAACTAGCTCTAGTGCACACGGCCAAGACTCGAACCTTGACCTCCCCGTTACTGTAAATTCAATATATATAAGGATTACTTCACAATCTACAGCCTACAAGGGTTATCCCCAGTATCCAGCCTGCAAGGATCCTTTCCCTAGTCTACAGCATACAAGGGTGCTCCTCAGTATACAGTGTACAAGGGTGCTCCTCAGTATACAGTATACAAGGGTGCTCCTCAGTATACAGTGTACAAGGGTGCTTCTCAGTATACAGTATACAAGGGTGCTCCTCAGTATACAGTATACAGTGTACAAGGGTGCTCCTCAGTATACAGTGTACAAGGGTGCTCCTCAGTATACAGTGTACAAGGGTGCTCCTCAGTATACAGTATACAAGGGTGCTCCTCAGTATACACTGTACAAGGGTGCTCCTCAGTATACACTGTACAAGGGTGCTCCTCAGTATACACTGTACAAGGGTGCTCCTCAGTCTACAGTGTACAAGGGTGCTCCTCAGTCTACATTCAGCAAGAGTTTTACCCACTCAAGCGGTCCTAACGGACAAATGCATCCCTATGAAATGCGAGAGGAGCGGTAAAATGTGGCATCTCAAAGTGCACTTCATGTGTGAGGGAACGCAATGTGTGCTTATCACGGAACAATGACCACACGAGTCACTGTGGGGGAAAATAGTTTTTAATCATATTAGTACTCCTTGTCGTCACTGGCGTACTGGCGGGCATCAAACAAACTTCATTATCTATTTGTGGTCATTTTATAATAATTTCCAATTTTCTTTATTATAGTGCTGGCCAACAGTCGTAAGACGTATAACAGGCCAGCACTGAAAAGTACACACGTACGTACCTTACAATACATATATTTACACAAGAAAAAATGATAGACAAAAAATGGCTAAATAATGTTATATACTGATGAATAGTTACGAGATAAAAAATAGTAGTTAATAATAAGAAGCATAAAAAGTAACATTAAAAACAAATAACTAAATAGTAAGCAGTAAAATTATGCAAAAAATAGATCAGAATATTGTAAGTTTAAATAATATAGGCAGAACCTCTATATGATAAATTATTGATATGGGATATCCTTAAATAACTCTCTGAGCTTAGCTTTCCTTTTATGATAAAAGTCGAATTCGACAAATCTAGAATTGGCGCTATGGATACAACGAGCGATAGGGCTCGTCTTATAAGAGCTATCGAGAAAAAATAATTTAGGATTACGAGAAGCCCGAGAAGGGATATGAACGCCTACAAGATCAAGGGCAAATTTGCAATAAATTTTGTTATTGAAAATATAATAATAATAATTAGCACCACGTCTTACTAATCGTACTAATTACTCTAATAGGTTAATAATCGGTATGGTTGAAGATAAAGGAGGTGAACTCGAATTTACGTGGAGGGAGAGTGGAAAACTATTCCCAGTTCACCCGACTGAGATTCGAACCTTGATCTCACCATCTTTAGCAATGTATCTCAACACGAAACTTGCGCGTTAGCTAACCACGCCACCGAGGCAAGTGTCATTTTGTAATATAGAGAAAATATTTGGTACAGTATGCGTAGCACACGTGACCTCATATTATATATATTATTATATGTATTATATATATATATATAATTATATATATATTAATGTGATCTTATATATATACGTTTCTGTATGTATATATATATATATATATATATACATACAGAAACGTATATATATAAGATCACATTAAGTTACGTACGGTAGCTCATTTACTCTATTATCTAACTGAACCAATTCTCATCTGAGGAGAGTTGGGGAAATCGTAATCAAAGCGGGATATTTAATTTTCCGTAATATTTTCTAATTAAAATAAAAAAAATAAAAAATGAACACATGTTTGAAAAGATCTATATCTTGTGTCTGGCTCTTCTTCTATGCATGGGTACATTTCTAAACTGATTTGTATCCAATCTTGTGAGGTTGAGAAGATAACTACCTAAAACTTATTTTCATGTTGAGTTTGAGCAATCTAACACTCGATTTTAGGCCATGTTTGGTTTTTGTTAATCTAAAAACTAACAGCGATATAATATATGTCAATTTACTGTACCTATATATGAAAAATATATTCTTGGATCGACCAAAACATAAGACCTTTTATTCTTTTAAATTAATAGTTTAACTATAATTGTTTATAATTTCTAGTGATTTGATAATTTCTAGAATATTTATTTCAAATGGTAGGAAATGATCTCAAGCCATAAATTTAATTATGTTTTAATTGAGAATGATTGAAATATCACAGTTATTGTACAGTAAATCAACCATATTATTATTATCATCATCATCATCATCATTAATATTAATACTATAAATATAATATTTATAATAGTAATAATAATAATTTAAATTTTATTTCATTTTTATTTATTAATAATTACCCTTAAATTTTACCCCAACAAATAAGTATATAGTTTTATTTGGCATGTCAAACACTATTCAGACACAGATTTTAAACACAATAGTTAGAGCCGTTTTCAAAATATTTCAAATTTTCATAAATCAGTCATCAATAAAATACCCTTTAACGAATTATTATTGGTGACCTGGTGGTTTAGGGGTAATGTGTCGGACTTCTGTGCTGGGGGTTCGGGGCTCAATCCTCGGTCGCGGCACAGATTTATCTGATTGCCAAACCATTCCTTCATCTCTGACAAGACGTGTATTAATCACAACTTGTGAATGTGGGGAATGCCAGACCTCCACTATGGTTCGGATCCCACGTTGAACTGTAGGTCCTCCATTTCGATTTATCATAATCTCGATGTCTAAAATTTTCACGAATACAATACATTATATTTCTTTCTTTCTCTTTATCACCTCGTCTTACTACCTGAACTTTCAGATCCTACGCATATGTACTAATTACGCTAATTAATTCGGAATGAGAAAGGTTGAATGCAGAGGAAGTGAACCCGAATATACTTGGAGGAAGAGTGGAAAACCATTTCGGAAACACCACCCTCAGTACACCCGACCGGTATTTGAACCCCGATCTCCCTGTCATTGGCAATCAAGTCTAATACTAGAGTGACACCTTAAACAATGTGGCCACTGAATCAGATAAAACTTTCTCTTTATTTGCGAAGGTAAAAACAGCCTATATTTAATATAGTTGTGTGTTCTGGCGTTGAAGATGGCCTTAAAGAAAATTGAGGTCATTAGCTGGCCTTAATCTGCCCCTGAATCTAAGGGATATGGATAAAAAAGGTTATTAGTAGAAAGTGCGCCCACGTTAGTGTAAAAAGGGTGTCGGGGAATTGGATTAATATCTCCTTTTTTTTGTCCCCAGGGGAAATATGAAGGCAAAGTCAACATTATCAGTTTGTTCGCTTAGGCTAGGCATTTTAATTCGTTGAGCTACAAAAATGGCGTCATATATAACAAACAGAAAATAAAGTCATGATTTTAAACGGGAAGTGTGTATGTGTGTTTGCGGGGTGATGGAGTAGGAGAAAGTCACTTTCATGTTATGTTTCTGCTTTAATTTCTATTTTATTTTCCCATTAGATGATTTTTTTTTTCTAGTCACTTGACGCACCCGGGCTATTATTAGCACCTGGAAACCTTCTGGTCGATTCCAAATCACTTGTTTTAATGCAACCGAGCACTTGAGTCCGTCAGTCGCGGCTCACTCGCGGATTATTTTGAAGAGCGGGATGGCTACCCTCATCCCCCCCCACATTTACGAGGAGAGCGGGCGCGTTTACCCCTGACATTTAACCCTATATTTCATGTCCTACCTTGTTTATGGTTGTAAACAGTCCGGCGGACTCACAACGCAGCTTTATAACAAGGTTAACAAGCGCCCAACCCTTGAACTTTCCAATAGGTCTCGCTCTCATTTTCATCTCTGGTTGCTGTAGGACGAAAACATACCATCTCCACACATAATTTGTTTTATTATTATTTAGCACCGCGTCTTACTACCCGTTCGGGCTATACGCTTTATGTACTAATTACGCTAATTGGTTAGGAATTGGGAAAGTCGAATTAAAGGAAGTGGACCCGCATTGGCGTGGAAAACCATTTAGGAAAAAACCATCTCCAGTTCACTCAAGTAGTTAGCCAACTACGCCACCGAGGCGTGTCCCACCTATAAGTTTGAATTAAATTTGTACGCTTTTTTTTCTCAAAATATCACAATATATATCTTAAAGTTGCCAAAATTCTCTCCATTAACATAACAAATTATATAAGGCAATTTAAAAAATAAAACTTATAGATATAATATAAAATGTTTATTTGAGTATGTGTAGCTTCAAGAATTCGAAGCATGGCAAGGAATGAGTTTAGATACTATAATTATAATTTTCATATAAAAATCGTACCGTCTTCGGTGGCCGCGTGGTCTAAAAGGAACTACTTTTGCAATAGACTAGACCGCTGAAGACGGGTCAATCGTGTGCACTAAAGATGGTTTTCCCTACATTGTTTTCCACCTTACCTCCACAAAAATGTGGGTGAGCTTCCTCTAAATTCAACTTTCAAAATCCCTAAAACATCAGTGGAATTAGTACACAGGCATACAACCCAAATGAGTAGCAAGACCCGGTGCTGACATAACATCTTAAAATAATAAGTTTTTACCTTACAAATACGGAATATTGGAAATATAAAGTCAAATTCTTTTGGCTTGCCGATCAGAAAGAAGTATTTTACTTTGGGATATTTTGTTCTTCTAGGGATATAAGATTAACTTTCGTGAGACATCTTTTCATTTAATTATAATATGTAAAAAGAGGAAAATTATTATATAGGTAGTGTGATTTCTGTGAAGCAGGTGAGATTATGTTAAATATATAATTATTATTTGATCGAATTATAATATTCAATGATTTAACTTAGTACAAAATAATCCATTAGATATCATCATTATATATTGTCAATACTTACTTACTCTATGGCATTAGGAACTCAAAAGTTCATTACCACACTTACAAAAGTACGTCACCTATCTCTACTTTGAGCTAATTCTATCCAGTCTATCTCATTACACCTTATATCGCTCAGGTCTATCCAAGTGTTATCCTCCCATCTGTGTCTGGGTCTTCTCAGTGGTCTTTTCCCATTGGGTTTTCCATTCAATACCTTGAACGCTGTTCTAGATACTCCCATTCGCGTTACTTGTCCTGCCCATCGTAACCTGCGAGATGTTATTACCTTAACAATGTCTGGTGATGAGTACAGGCTATACAGTTCATCATTATGTAGACCCTTCCACTCCAATCTATCTTCACCCATTTTTGGACTAAATGTCTTCCTAAGCAGCCGGTTTTCGAACACACTAAATTTATTTTCGTCATTTAAGGTAATAGACCATGTTTCGAACCAATAGAGAACAACTGGTAAAATATGTGATCAATACTTGATTTTAATTGGGTGAACGCTTCCACAATAAAAAAGTATTGTGTAAACCCCAAGTTTGTCAAAGTAAAATATTTGTCTCCCTTGTTTAAAACTTTTTTTTAAATACCGTAACAAGTGTAACTTTTTGAGTCAGATAAGGGACTTTCTATGGCCATCTGACTATCATCCCCGTAGGTGGTTGGTCCATTTATACTCTCGCCCTCCCGATTATTGTTAGAAATAAACCCTGAATAATTAACTCAAAGTTGGTGCGCTAACCGCACTATCCATGCATGTAGTAGAAGGGGAATTACATTTTATGCCTTTAACCTTAGAGGCTAAATTAAAAAAAACTTTGTAAATTTACTTGCCTGCAGATGTTTAACGATAATGGTCACGCCTAGCACTTTAATTAACTTTTAAAATATAACGATACATTTTTTTTAAATTCCAAGATCCAATTAAGTTTAAAATATTATTATATAGGACAATTTTTTTTCTTTCAGTTGTTTAAATAAATGTAATAAATAGTAATTAAATAAATAATAATACTCTTTGAACAATCTTGTTTACGTTACAATATATTTATTTGAGTTTGGTCAGTCCTATTTGTCTAGTTAAATAATATGGAAACACACTGAGGAAAATACTTCCATGGTGTGAGCCTGCAAACAAGCTTAAAGACCGAGCGGCCACCACCTTTAACTATGATAGTGCCAACATTTACGGATAGAGGGTGTCATGTGGTCAGCACAATGATCCCACCGGCCCCTAATATCAGTTTTCTATACCATCGTTTCTACTTATTTATTCAAGTAGCTACTAATTTGTCCTCCCGATGCTGAGTTTGACCGTGTTCCAAACCCACTGCTTCACATATGAACCATGGACGCGCCGGAGATAAAACCTCGGGACCTTTAGATCTGTAGCCAGGTACTCTGACCACTAGACCATATAGGTTGTGAGGAAACAATTTGGGAAGATTTAGGACCCAATAATTTATTTATTTATTTTTTTTCGGAAATCTATTTCTGTCTTTGATAAAGTATTTCATCTATTGAAATGTATTCATTTGAAATTTGAAATCTTATGTAGTAAAAATTTAATAAAAATTTTAATGTGTATAAAAATATGAGAATATTTAGGAATGTCCTCACCAAGGTTTGTTTAAGAACTAAAATAGGCGTTGCAGAGGTACACAGTAGTAAATAAAATGTTAAGATATGTCAGAATTTACTGTCACTACATCTATCTGTTGGATACCAAGACGGGATAGAGTTTTCTAACTTATCTGAGTCGGCAATGCCTCTTCGTTCTGATTTTAAGGCTCGGTGTTCAGTTTGATAACTGTCCGAACATCCCGAAGTTAGTTTGAGCCCAGTGTACCACAGCTCATGTTAGATTGTTAACGGTCCGATTTGTGAACTCACCCTTATTCCCCCAAGAATAAAGGCGGATACACAATAAATAATTAACAATAATAATAAAAAAATGAATAAATGCAGGAGAGCCGATAGGACAAATATACTGTACTCGGGCATATTTGTCTTCAGCCTCCCCAAAACCTACTCTATAAAAATTGAGTTTCTCAAAATTTAAGAGGTCGTATGACATAGGAACCTAACAGAAGAAAAAATTTGAGAGAAACATTATAATATGTTCAGCAATTTTTTATTTATAAATAACAGATATAATAAATTGACAAGAAAAAAAATTGAATATTATATATATAATAGGAAAAATTATTAATGCAATAGCTAGGGGTTCTAACAATAGCCCATTTTTTAATATATAATTATCCGTGTCAACAATGGACTTCACAATTAACCCTATTAATATTAATTTTAATATTCTGATAGGTGTCGATATTTTCCCATAATAAATACATTATAATTCCGAGGATTCCTAAAAGAACAGAGTCTTCATGCATTACAATAGCAAACCAGATAACGATTGTCAAGATAAAAGGCCTCATGTCATACAGACTGCAACGTTAACATATAATAAAAATATAAAAGGACCAACGACTGCATCAATTACCGTCTCAAGTCAGACGAATTATAAATATTTATAGATAATAACAACAATGATAGCAAAATACTCATAACTGCAATAATTAACGTTTCACGTCAGACTGGCTATAAAACTTATACATACTACTACTACTACTACTACTACTACTACTAATAATAATAATAATAATAATAACAATAGCGAAAACCTAACAACTGCTATAACTAACGTCTCAGGTCAGACGCACTATAAAATTTATACATAATAACAGCAAAAACCTAATAACAAAATTATTAGATCACTCCACCTTCTCAAGCCGATACGTCATAGATTTTACCGGCATGCCCTGCGAAGTTTCGTTGTTGAGGCGGTTCCAATATTCGCTCAGTCAGTCCACGCGTAGTGTTTATCGTGATATGTGGTCCTCGTGGGGGAGAGTCTGCTAGGACGGGCACAACAACAGAATGGGGCCTAGGTGAGTTTTACCCAATATCACAGGTCTCGTTGAAATAATAGTGTCCAGTTCTATTGTTTTGCTTTTGATCTTGTAGCTTTATACAATAAACGCTACGGATTATACCAAAGTTAGTTTGAAACCGGTGTACTACTGCTCATGTTAGTTTGTTAATGGTCCGAATATACCACAGTTAATGTAAACAAAGTGTACCACGTTAGTTTGTAAACGGTCCGAATATACAAAGTTAGTTTGAACCAAGTGTACCGCTACATACGTTATTTATACATTCGTCCGTGATTTAAATGTAATGTATTTATAAAGGTCAACAGGAAATATTAAAATGTCGGAACCGGAATGACGATCGTCTGTTTAAAACTTTATTGTATTATTATTTTTGCTACCTCACGGCTCTGGGGAAAAGGAAGCTTGCAATACTGAATTTAAAATGTACACCGGCGTATGCTCTTGAATAATTCTTAACCTCATTAATGGTTAAACAATCCAGAAGAAGAAAAAATCGGACGAGTTGAATTGGTTTTTGGTTTATTTTCAGTAGATTAATATTATTATTGTTGTATTATATTTTAGGAAAACTATCACAATCTTCCTTCATATTTCTAATTAATCAACCGTTATTGAATATACATATTATAAATATGATATACCCGTATCGGTGAGAAAGCGGACTAAACGTAAAGTTCGTCTAGTTTAGTTCTTCCTTAACTGAGAGGTTGATGTTCACATACATGTACGGTGTATTCAGGCTGTTTTTTACTAAGTTTTTCCTTACTTTCATCGGCCTCAGGACCCGATGTTCGTGAGTTCAAACCCAGATAAGGTCGACGGGCTTTTCTTGAACGATAAAAATCCGAAACACAACTTCCTTCATAGGTGAAGTAAATCCGTCGGTACCATGTCGATTGTGGCATGTAAACAAAACTTGGAAAGATTGTGAAAGTACCTTTCCTAATAAAATTGGTAGGTTCTTTCACTCTCGCTCGTAGAAATTCTCTTGTGTTGATATAATCAGTCGGTTCAGAAAGTACACGTTAAATATCTCAAATAAATATTAATAAAAAAAATATTTTCTCTTTACTCAGATGAGGGTGCATTTCCTCTAAATTACCATCCTCCCCTTAGTTAACTAAAGATATCCCGGACAAGTAATAAGATCCGGTGGGAAAAAACATTATATATAAACTAATGTTTTACCCGGTAACGAAGGACGTACGTTCAGCCTTGTTTATATTAGCATAAAACCCAGTTGTAGCTAAATGATATATATTCACATATGTTTCTACAATCAAATTAATCAGTATGTATTTAATATTAAGAGCTGTAGTGACTGGGGCTTGTGTTTTAAATGTTATATTCTCGGCGGAGCGCGACGAACAATTTGAATATTAATTAATTTTTTAAATCAACCTATCAGAGCTTCACTCATTTTAATAACTTTAATGTGGTAGGGATGAAGTAAGTAGAATTCAAATTAAATGTACCGGAGTTTGCGTGGAGGATGAATGGGAAACATTTAATTAAAACCACTTTCAGTACACCCCGCCATATTCGAATTTGGATAAATAAATTTTAGAACCGGCTGTGAATTTAACCCAGATACTCCAGAATAAGTAGTCAGATTTGCTACTGACATAATAAAATACTACATTCAATTATATATGTATATAGATACATGTATATTTATAAATATAAAACTTCTATACATATAGGGGAGAGTGGTGGAATTTGGTGCACCTAAGGGAAATTCGTTAAAATTCATGTACTGTAATACGTTATATTAAGATCAAATTTATAGTAGCTATTGTCACATACAGCACTATATTATCCATACCAATTAATTAAAATCTTTTCAGGGTTTCTTTATATGTAAAACGATTAAAAACAAATGTATTCACTTGCTTCATTTTAAGCTACATGGAAGGTAAAATGGCGCATAGGTTGGGTTGAAATGTAGCACATTTTCAAACTAGGATTTTTTTTAACATTTGAGTAAATAGTTTTTCTAACAAATTTTATAAGATAAAATGACTAAACAATAGTTTTATGTGTAAACATGAGAGTAAAACTGATAAAAATAAGTCCCTGGAGTAAACATAAAAATATACAAAAAACTGACAATTAAATTAAAGTGCATTCTATTTCCACTTTAAAAAAATATTCGGCCAATAAACCCATTTAATAATTAATATTACAGTTTTTTAAACACAAATCACATGTATTGCTATCCGGGTTGTCCCAATCACTAGGTACCTTCCGAATGACTCAACATTTGAGCCATAAAATATGTAGACGTCCTAGCTCTATTCAGTAGAGCCATAGATGATGTAGACGTGCAAGGTTCATGCAGTTGAGCCATAGACAATGTGGATGTGCTAGATGCATTCATTTGGACCATTATAAAACCTTATTGATCATCTGCATATTCATTAATAATATTTACAATACCTTTTGGTTTGGAGTACAGATAAGCATGTTTAAACTCGTCTATGAAAAATTTATCGTGATTTAAATAAAACATGCTTGTTGCTCTAAAATAAAATTGCTCTTTCTCCATTCAACATAAAATATGTGTTTGGTTTGTACACTGGGGTAAAACAACGAATAATTGGGCATCAAATTACCCCAGCTTGTATAGTTTGTAAAAATTGTCCTCGCCCACATATAGTTTAATAAAATTAAATAATTGCTTGTGCATTGTGTTTGTAAATCTGTGACATTTCAAAATATTCAACTGATTTAAAGTATAATTCCGAATAAACAATCCTATTTCTTAACGTGTTAAACTGGAATGTTACATATAAAATACCACAAAAATAACTTTTACCCTGTACAACAACTAGACCTTGATTGATTTTGTCTCATACTGAGATGTGAACCATATCATCCGCTATGCGGCAGCACCTATCATTATATTCTTGGACCTTTAATTGCTCAAATACAACGCTGAATCATTTTGCCCGCTGCGTCGTACTATCCTTCTCGCCCTACACGTATATATAGGCCTATTTTAATATAATTTTACAAATGTATCTATATCTATTATTTAAAAATAAATATTTGCGTGGAAAAAATGAGAACGCATTCATTAAAACCATCCCTAATACATCTGGACCGGATTTGAACTTTGACCTCGTCACAGGCAAACAAGACTATTTGAACCATATTGGTGGGCAGCACGTGGACTGAATGCAGGATCATCTAGTATTGTTTGATTGTGAAGAAGAGGTCAAATATAGAATCATGGCCGGGTTGTACAAGGGGGGAGGGGGAGTTAATGAACACTTCCCATTATTTCTCCATGCACACACAATTGAATGTAGTATTTTATTATGCCAGTAGTGAGTTTGCCTACTCATCTTGGAGTGCCCGAGTTAAATTCCCAGCAGGGTGGTCTAAAGTGTATTAATCGAAGTTTATTTGGTTTTCTTTTACTTATTATTAGTCTTCTTCACTACATGGTAAGGTTATCTGCCTATTAAAACTTAAAAAATTCCAGGCATTCCTTCCTGGGTCAAAAATGTATCTCTGGAAATTTTAAAACCTTTTTCCAAACTACTTTCCATCTTCTCGTGATATCGTCAACATACAAGGTGGCCCACGGAAAAGTAGCCCGCCTCCTATATCCAGCAGGCGCCTCACTCTGAATAGGAGGAGGTCAATCCCCTTCCACCCATATTGTGACATGAAGAATGAGTCAATAAAACTTTTGACAAGCAGTTCACTTGCTCATTATTCATGTCCAGAAGCCTCCATCATTAAAAGATTGAAAGATTTATCATGTGTTTAATCTCCTTGACGTATCACTTAAAGAACAGGGAGATATTCACCTGCAGTGGAGATATGTTTTAAAGCGCACAGAAACCTTAATCTAGATAAAGACCAGATGTACGGCGAGTTTTGTGATTTCCGAACTCCATACCCCGGACTTAACAAGAGTAAAGCAGAAGATTTCTTCAACCATCATTGACGTCTCTAATTCCCAACTTCCGAAGTTGATATCATTCATAGTTTCAATTCCTATCAGTAACTCATTTTCTGAAAGAATCTTTAGTGGCATGAAGAGCCAATGGTCAGATGCAAGAAACAGTATGTTCATGGACTTAGTGAAGAGAGAACTGCCAATCAAAATGAACTTTTCTGAAAGTTGCATTGAATTTTTAAATTTTCTGAAAGAGGAAGACAGTAAAGGACTGATAAACGCAGCAAAGAATAACACTAAATATGCATGTATATGATAATGTGAAGACATTTTTTCAATGTTCATCTTTTCCATAATAACATTATCATCATTGGCTTGAAAATTAATTTTTACTTTATTTTAAAATTGTTACCATATTTAATTGGGAAATCTACATATTATTATTATTAGCACGGCGTCTTACTACCCGTTCGGGTTACACGCACTTACGCTAATGTGTAATGGTAGGGTGACTGTGAGATGAAATGGAGGACCTACAGTTTAACGTGGAATCCAAACCACGGTGGAGGCCTGGCATTCCCCACATTCACAAGATGTCTTGTCAGAGGTGAAGGAAGGGTTTGGTAATCAGATAAATTTGTGCCGGGACCGAGGATTGAACCCTGGACCCCCAGCACAGAAGTCCGACACCTTACCCCTAGACCACGAGGTCACCTATCTACATATTCAAAAACGTATCACGATGGTTTTCATTTGTTGGAATGTTAAATAACAAAATGAAGGAAGTATATTAAAAAAATTCTCAGATTAATTCCATGTCACTATTACCCCCAAAATACAAATATATATTCTAGATTTACTTTATTTTTTATTTTCAGAAGCCCAGGATGACCTTAAAAATCCACTTTTAAGGTTTACATTTGACACCCCTGGGGGTATTCCCTTCGGTAGCCCCCCAAAACCCATACAGAGGGTGTCCAGCCCAGCGATATTTAAAGGTCGCAGCCCTAGGTATGTTTATTTTGTTACTCGCGAGCAGGTGGTCTATTAATATTATAAATCTTGTTCCTCTTGTGCTCAAGTTTTTCTTTTACTGCATAATGAAATGTTGGGATAGGTTCTTATTGTTGTGCTTTTACATAAACTAATTATTATAATTTGTTAATGCCCACTGACACCAAAACCCAATTAATTTTAATTAAAATAAAACAAACGTGGCACAAAGCCGCTTTCCCTTAGTGTTCCAAACGTGAGGATTACGTAATCATAGCCCTTGTACTTACTATATGTGTGTACATGCCCCCGTGACACGCCCAACCATAGGATACACACGCGTACAAAATAAATGATAACCGAACAGCGTTTTGTGGTTCTACCCTCATCTAATAATCCAATGTTTTTGAATAGTTTGTGGTCAAATGCTTCTATGGTCAAATTGGGTTCATGCATAAAGTAGATTTACTGGGTTTGTGTAGTACGGATATTCTGGTCAGTACAATGGGCCTTCGGTCAACTTCATCAATAATGGAATGCCAAGGGCGGGTTTTCGTAATTGTGATTGAACGTGGTACATATGAGTCTGCGAGATTAGATCAGAAGGCTGGCTACCGAGCCGTTCTTTTCAAATATTGTGTGTATACTATGCAACCTGGTGATTTATTCTAGTTTTATAACCATAGTCTTATACATTTGGAAAAGTATATATTTTAAAAACCATAATAAATAACACACAACTTTGGTCACACCGACTAAAACATCGGTCTCATCCAACTCAATTTGTCTGATGAAGTGTAGGTCAGTGTTCAAATTCTGCTCTACTGTACAGGGAGCTGTTTTTCTAAGTTTTTATTACTTTCTCCCCTCATAAGTGCTAATAAATCTACTATTAACTCTTTCTTCATCCCTGTTATATTAATATAAATCTACAGTTATCCTGTGGGCGGATAGTGGTGCACAAAACAAACGTAACAAAAAAACATTGTAAGCTATAATCACAATCCAAAAGCAACACGAGTATTCATCTCATTTTAAACTTCACCTTACCTTCACTCTTATTCCAGTCAAAAAAGTAGAGCTCTTCATATATTTTATAAGTCACTTCTGATTATATATTTAGTGATTCAGTCCAATTAGATGATACCGGATTGTTATACCAAGTAGTGCTTACACATTGTCACGTGATACACAATTAAAACACGTTGTGAAATCTGTTACCATCGGATTGACAATATATCAATATGGATATATCCTCAAAGTTATATTAAAGTTAGCAAATATGAATAAAATACAAAAATATATATGAATGTTTAAATAGTGATACTAATTACTATTAAAATAAAATAGATTTTTTTTAGTTGTTTTTGCACTAAATGCTCTACAACTTTTAATTTATTCTAACTAAGGTGTAAGAGTAGGGCACGCGAGTTTAGGTTTTATTTTTTCCCGTTTTTATAGCAAAAACATTTTTTGGACCAAAACAAATAAATAATTTCTTGAGTAGAAACATATATTTTGATTTTCTACACATGGTGACATCAACAGTTGTTGAATACCTATCATGAGCATAGATGCATTAGTTGAGAAACTTTTAAAATGAAGATAAAGCTGTCATTAAATTCCAGTACACCCCTGACATATATTAAAAGCCTTATGAGATCTTCATGTGAAGAAAATAAACCTTTACGACTCTAGTGTATGATAATTATTTGATTTATTTGGTCCAATAAAATGTTTTGATATAAGAACTGTGAAAATATTTTGCCCTTAATTTGCGTTCCTTCCACTCCTACCCTTAGTCGGACACCCTAATTTGTTTATGATTGGCTGAACGCGAGCCAATGAAGCCGCTAATTGGCCCTATGTAAGAGATGGATAGCATCCCCACTATCCCCTCATCCCCTTCTGATAACATAATAGACAGACAATATCCCGAACACGAGGGTTTGTACACGAGGAATAAATCATTCAAGCCCGCCATATCCGCCCGTTACTAATCTGAATCCAAACAAACGATCTATAATTTTAGGATTAAATCAGCTTACTATGTCTTATTCAATCACAGCATCAATATATTTTGCTAATCGTATACGACACTGTCCAAATGTACAGTACACTCCACCCATCCTGAAAGATCTTTCCTTGGTGGTCTACACTATGGACCTATCTAGTTCATCTTATAAGCTACGTCATAGTGGAAATGTACCTGTACATAGCAAGCTTAATATCTTTATGGATAAATGGAGTTGTACATCTAGTATCTTTCTAGGAGAAATCTGTTTTTTTTTAGGCTGCAATCGGTTAGATACAGTAACATAGCAGGAAGTTAATATAGTTAAAAATTTACCAAAAAAATCAATTTTCATATTCATTAATTATTGTGATATGAAGCTATCACTTTCGATAAGTAATATTAATAGCTATAATTATAATAATACAGTAAGAAAACTTTAAAGATTGACAGCAAAAAATGTGTTCTTTTAAAAAAAAAACTCTTCTTACTATGGTCTTACATTGGTTTATTTTTCTCTACGTGTTCAGTAATTCCATTACAAATATATTTTTAAATATACCTTACCTTGTTATTTTTCCTCTAAGGTTCAGGTACGTACTAGAATCTATCCGGGAATGCTTCAACCAGTCCATAAATGTGGCCCGGTCACACCTTAAGACTTTTTTAGAGATGCTTTAAGCATACATATTTTTATTCTATTTACTCCTTTGTGAAAGGTGGGATGGTGGAAGTATTTTGTGCTGACAAATTAAGAAAATAAATGCACTAAATTTGAAGAATTTGTTCAGCGTATACTGGATTTAAATTGATTTTTTTTAATGACATAGGGCTAAATCGAGTATTTTAGATAATATGTCGTATATTATCTCACAAAAATATCCAAGGTGATTCATCTTGTGACTTTTTTTTTTTAAATCGTTCGTAAATTTACTTTCAAATAGAGAAGAATAAACTACAAACGACTATTCTTATCAGCTGGATTACGTTTATGAACCGAGTGTGATTGTCCCCGTGGGTCTACTTCTAAAGGTTAATTAGATTGGACATCCGCTTATCGCAAGTTTGTTTAAACTTACGCTATCATGTGTGGCTTATTTCGGTTCAGTTGTTCACGAAAGTATGTTTCTGTATTATGAAGCCTCAATGGTAAGGAGTATATATTATTATTGTCTTGGAGGACTCAAACTCAATGTTTCCAGATCTTACTACCAACATTCCGTCAGTAGTGTAATTTAACATTAGATTGAAACTTAATAATGATATACTTTAAAATGCTCAAATTTTCAAATATAGAAACTCTTGTAATAAAAAAAGAAAAGTTTAGTCTATTTTGAGTTATTGAAGTTACTACAGATTCGGAATATATTAACTTACCAAAATACTTGATGTAAGATGATATGTATTGTTTCAAATTAGTACTCTACACATCTCAATCAATTAAAAGAGAATTTACTTTATGCTTCAAAATACGTTTAAAGCTCACTTTTTAAAAATCTGTAAAGCCACTAATGCTAAGCCAAATTTTTATTTACCTTCCTCAACCTTAAATTACCTTAAAATCAATAAAACAATCAAAACATTATTTTTCCCTCAGCTAAGACGTGTGAACAGGATTTAACCAGTCTAGAAACACCACTAGTCACGCTTAAAAAGGCTAGACCTAGAGCAACCAAACTGGGGTATGTGGGCACCTTTCAGAAGCTTTCAGCAACAGAAAGTTGGCCAAATAACAAGGGACTTTTGGGAACTTCTAATTGTTGGAAGTTACCGTTATCTAATTATTTCCACCCCTCTTACACCTTCTACATTATCAGTTTATGATGCCTTTTTCAAAAACATATCTCCATTCATGGTGTATCTAAAAAAATAAGTACCGCAGTAGGCTACATTTGGAGCTGGAATTCCGCTTGAAAAGTTTCAACTGGAAAACCAGACATAAAAAAGTTGTGCCAATCCATGCGGCTACACCCCTATCACTGAAAAACTTTGGGATTCATAATATATCAGATCTAGATTTACAATTAAATATTATGATTTTAAATTATTGTGTTTAGATTTACTTTTTTTTCTTTATTTTTGAACGAATTTGGGAAGAAAATGTATACAACATTTCTTCAGACTTTTTACAATAAAATTAATTTTTTTATGATGATCATAACGATTCTCAATAAGAGATAATGTTCAGGGATTATCAGTAGGATTCGCCCTAAATACAGTATCCCCATGGCCTCTTTGGTGCTGATTGACAGCTCACAGCTGACTTCTAACAGTCAACATTTAGGTATATTTTTTACATATTGACTGTCAGAAGTGACAGCTTCTAAACACATGTTTATGCAGATCATATGGTTCGTCGTAGGGATACATAATTTGGTCTGGTAACTTTTCAAACCTGTCAGTCAGCACCAAAGAAGCCATGGGGCTACTGTAGCTTTGTCACATTTGAAATATTTTGATTGCAGATATTTTTTCCCCCAATAGATTAAATAGATCAATAATTTACCATGTGGTCATTTTTTTTAAACCTGTCATTTAGATTTTTTTTTATCTTGGGGTACATTAAACTTTAATTACATTAAACTTAGTAAATTCAACTTCTAGCCATGGCCAAGGGGTACATGAGAACCGCTGACCTAGAGTAAAAAGCTAGGTTGACAGCGCTTCCTAACCGAAAGAGAATGTTTGACGTCCAGTCATTCATTATTACTGGATGATCTCATGTTGCAGGAGATGGCGTCTCTGATCGCCGGAGGGAGGAAGTGGAAGTGATCAGCAGAGACGTCACCCACGAGATGGCGCTACATTGGGACAAACTGTCTCCTGGGGAGTTCCAGCAGCTCCAGGACTTCGCAGCCTGTAAGTCACTTTCTGATAATAATAATGTTTGTTGATTTTTATTTTAAGTGATTTTGTGTCAACTCGCTTCGGTGACTGCATGGTCTAAGGCATCACTCTCGTAACTCGCAATAGACTAGACTGCCGTTGACGGGATATTGAGGTTAGAATTTCGGTCGGGTGTACTGAGGGTGGTTTTACAAATTGGTTCTACACTCTCCCTCCACGAAAATTTGGGCACACTTCCCATAAATATAACCTCCCTCATCCCTAAAACCATTATCTTAATTAGCACATAGGCGTATAACCCGAACGGGTAGTAAAACGTGGCGCTAAAAAGTTGCGTGTCACTATTATTATTTTTAATTCTAATGAAAATGCCATAAAATATACCTATTGGTTGAAACACTCTCAAACAACATATTTTTTTAATTTACACGGTTAATTCGTCATAGAAAGGGTTAATGCAGCCCTCGTTATAAGGATGAGTCAAATAAGGCTTTGAGAACAAAGGACACGATATATTCAGGTATGGAGGTCTGTACCTGTTGATGGATGAACAACTCCTAAATGAAGACAGAAAAATAATTCGTATTTTGGTTTTCTGGGTCTATGGAAGCCTCCATGTAATAAACATCACAAAAGTGTCAGCCCTGCATATACAAGATTAACGTTGGTCAAACTTATTTTTCAGTTACATTCGAAAATAAAGAAACCATTGGATCATATTCAACTAATTTAATAGTTTTGTAAAGAAAACTTTCGTCCTTCCTATAAAATAAAATAATGTAGTTGTCTTAATGTATTTTCATACAAAAATAAAGTGGAAGAATTCAAATGTATGGATAACTCTAAAAGATGTAGGTTTTGTCGACCCTCTATGTGTATGTTCACGGCTAGAGACTGGACTTACGGTACAAAGCTCTACTTCTCTACCAACCTAGCTATTAGGAGACTTGTTCAAGGACAAAACACCTTCCCCTAATAAAAACAACCTCCATGGTGTGAGCCCGCAAGTGAGATATATCGACTGGGCAACCGCCCCCGCAAACGATGACAATGCCAACATTTGTTGGGAGAGGGTTTCATGTGATCAGCACAACAAGTACCATGGACTTTAATCTCAGTTTTCTAAACCGGAGCTACTACTTTTAAAATTAAATTATCTCATTTGTTCTCACGAGGTTTAATTTGATCCCGTTCCAGACCCACAGTATATAATTTCTGGCAGTGTTGGAGGTCAAACCCCGGGACCTCTGGATCCGTAGCTAGGAGCTCTGACCACTATAACACAGAGTTGGTAATTCTAATATGTTCAAAAAGGTTTACAAACCATGGTATAGTTTTGTCTTATAAGCTTTCTGGATGAACTACAGTTTCATTACCGCGTGACCAGGACCAATAACGGAAAAATGGTGTAGAAACTATGAAACTTACCTGTGGAGTGTATTACTTTTTTACATTATATTGTATAATACATTATAATACAGAGGAAATTAGTAAAATTTATTGTATTATTTAATTATAAAATAATTATAAATGACTTGATTTAATTTATTCTTCATTTTAAATTAGCTGAATGGTTATGAGTATCTGAACTATTTTTGATTTCTTCATACCCAGATGAACGCGTAGAATTTGTTTCAAAATAAAACTATCCATTTAGAAATGGTGTTTTTTTAAAAAATATTTTCCCTTATGCGAACAATGCCGTCACTCTTAAGATTGTTCGCAAATTCAGTCTTACCGCAGTTTCTGTAGCATCTTGAGCTTGACTGCGCTTGTGATCCTGTCAATTTTCATGTTGATGCTATCAGCCACGTGCACGAGTTCTTCTTCTTTGGTTCCGGTCAACTCAATATCTGAATGCGTGCTATCTATCGTGGTCCACATCTCTTTGTTCAGCTTCTCCAACACCTCATCCAGCTCATCAAAACAATTACGAACTGCATCAACATCAGCCGTACGTTCTAAGCTATTATTATTATTATCCTCTTGATTCACACACACTCCTCTTTCTTCGTTACACTTATCGTTTTCTTGCTCATATATCTCTTTAGTATCCCTATTATAATTGACTATATCGGTGTTAGTGTCATCCTTAACCTTTCCATTGGTGTCAACATCACCTTTGGGTGAATTTACCGAAGAAACGTTTCTCATTTTCACACCAATGCCTTCTAAGACTTCGTATACATAGTTTTCCTTTTGCGTTTCAGGCTCTTGCTGGAGTTTGTTTGAGGTCGCTTCCATTTGGTGGTCTGATTTTATTAGGTTCGGCCGTGAAGTTTCGCCGATGATGTTTGAAATCAGGAAGTTGAGCAAGCAAGCGGCTGTGAGGAAAGACAACAGCAGTACAGTGTCGAACCATGTTAGTTGAGACAAGTACACGGCACATTTGGCCACTGTCAGATCCCACACTTGCGTCAGATACGGTATTGATAACATTTCTCTGTGTTTGGTTGGCTTCTACTGAACAGATTATCGGTGCAGTGCGTCAAATAATTGTTCACGGAGATTAATTAAGCTTGTGTGAAAATGTATAGTCTAGAGTAACATGTTTGGATTAGTTTTATTATGAAAATATAAATACTTGTAATTTTGTTCAGAGATTACTACAAATTTGTTCTAGTTTAACCCAATTCAAAAGTTGTCTAACGCTATGTATTAGGTAATTTATATAAGAGTTCAGTTGCTTGGTAAATATTTGACAATGTAATGATCAATATTGATTGTTAAACATTTATTTTAAGGATTTTCAAGCCTCACTTGAATATCCAGTAATTTTTAAGCCTCACTAACAAAAACTATTTCAAAAACGCTTTTATGGTCAAATTGAAACACAAATTAAGAAACCAATTATTTTAATTGATTAAGATTATGTTCTGTATAAGTTTTTAAATATTAAATAAAGTTAAAGTTAATCAAGATACCCATAAAACATCATTTTAATAATATAGTTTTACATTTCATTGCATGAATACTATTTATGAAAGATATTAAAATAAGTAGAATAAAAATAAAAAATAATATACCATTACATTAGGCCGGTCAATGGAAAGGATGAATTGGTTTCTTATCACATAAATTGTTATGATTATATTTTTATGAAATACAAGTGAAGGTATTATTACAGCCAGTGGATTTCTGTAACTATTTTTATCGCTGGAATTGTTAAGAAACCTCGTATACACAGGTATGAAGATGTAAACAGAACAAGGTGTTTTTTATGGCTTGAATTGTCAAAGAAGAATATTAGTTTTTATATTCAAACATAGCTTTGTCAAGTAAGAGGAAATAAAGTTATGAAAAATAAAGAACTAAGCTGCACCTCATCTAAAAACCTCTCGTACCTTAAAATTTGAGAAAACCTTATATAGATTCATAAGTAACTGTTTAAACGGCTGTGTGAGGCGGGTAGAAGGTTACAGGGGACATCAGTCTAGTCACTGTTATCCACTGAAGCAACTATTTGTACAGCTATGTGAAGCTGGTTGTATATAACAGGGGCATAACCCTAATCGCCGTGAGATAGATCTTGAAGCAACTGTTTGTGCAGCTATGTGAGGCAGGTTGTATGTAACAGGGGGCATGAGTCTAGTTGCCGTGAGTTAGATCCTGAAGAAACTGTTTTTACGGCTATGTGAGGCAGGTTGTATGTAACAGGGGGCATGAGTCTAGTTGCCGTGAGTTAGATCCTGAAGAAACTGTTTGTACAGACATATGTGAAGATTATTATAGCACAAATAGTTCTATTAATTGCAGGTTAGTACCTTAACACAATTATCACTAAGATCATATTAATGCATTATAGATTCAATATCTCGTCGACATTTTCTATCTGAATACGCTATTGTGTTTCAGACTCGAGTCCCAATCTTCTGGCTCGGATAGAGGCACACCAGTGTGTCATTATGGCTCAAAGCCAACTTGTCATGTGCACGAAATGTTCATTTAGTCTTGCGACAAACACAACCGGAGGGTTTAATCTTCACCTTTGTGTTCGCGGTGAAGTCATAACTATTTCAATGTAAGCGCCCTTTAATTAGAAGTTTTTAATCAAGTTGACTTGTACTCACTATCTCCTTCCACCTCTCCCCGCTTGTTTATCACACTTGCTATCATTAATTCTTTGTTGACTTTTCTCTCCTCGGTAAAAGCGTGACGTCAGCACATCAAGCTCTGTTCCTGTTTATGCTGTATCTATCCACCAAATTTGACCTTCCTTCCTCTGTCTATAAAAATAAACGCGTAGTTAATGAAGTTAATTAAATTTTAAAATATTAAATCACGTACTGGCGAAAACACATATAAAATTGTCTGTTTTTTAAATGATAATTATGTTATTAATTTTAGACTCAAAATTATATGGGAGACATTTTATTGACTACTTATTTATTTATTACTAGCTGCTGCCCACGATAGTAACATTTCAGTTTACCTACCTAACATACATGCATTGTTCCATAGAGCAGTTTGCAGTAATTATCACGACAACTTTTATTTTGTTATACTCTTCATAACTTTAAAACCAATGTACCGGTTTGAATCATTTAAAAAGTAATTTACTCCTACGCAAACAGCCTAAATGATTAAATAATTGATTTGGATAAGGATTCATATTATGATACGGATATAATCACTTTTTGTTCGCATCCGTGTTTTAGTTGATTCATTTAAACAAAAAACGTTTATTGTAACATAACTATAATAATTACATATATTGTCTCGCGGACTTTTTTGTTCACATTAGGGAGAACGTTCAATACGTTTAGTAATTTTTATGTAATACCAGTAGTTTTTGCAGCGCATGCGGAGAAAGCATATTTTTCGGCAATTTTTTATACCTTGTGTAAAACTATCGACATTATTATGAGGAATAAATTACATTTTCAAAATAAAATATAGCCTATGTTAGTTGCTGATAATTTAGCTTTATATTGGTGAAAGAATTTTTAAAATCGGTCCAGTAGTTTTTGAGTTTATCCATTACAAACAAAAAAACAATAAATCAAATCTTTCCTCTTTATAATATTAATATTGTAGTGTAGATAATTTTTCTTTGTTTTTTAAAAAGCTCCAGTCGCCACAGAGATCTATCTATAGATTATTTATGTATTTCTAAAACTACTGTTGTCATGAAGACCAATATATTAAAAAGGCTAGTATGTTAGCGTTGTTACATGTCGGTGATGGAAAGTTGGAGTTTGAATTCCAGCTGATTTACTGAGCTGTTTCTTTATAAATTATTTCTTAGGGTTACATTTCCTCTAGAGTGTTATCATTTATTATCTCTACCACATATTTGGTATTGATTGATATTGAGAAAAATATTAACATTTTCATAAATAAAAAATACTAAAATCATTATAAGCTGATAAAATTCTCTCTTTATTTTTATACGGAAATGTATTGCTATAGATAATTTTATTTTGATATGAGTACAATATCCATATTTTCTTCCAGGTTTAGAAATCGATATTTTTCTCTCGATAGCACAGCGTCAGTTTCTCATCTTTACGGATTATTTTACACGGTGGAAGGGGTTTTCAAAGTCAGTGATAGTGTGCTCATAAACGAAGACCCCCTCTTCCCCCCCCCCACGCCCCTCTATCCACAACACCTTCAATATGCGAGCCCTTGTGACGTCACTATGACGGAGACAATCACGTGGGCTTAAACCATGATGATAAACAGACAGACAATATATAAAAAAAAGCTTTCAGTCCATAATTAGACCTTTACAGTTCCACTCTGGTGTTTAACGAACCCGAAGTTGTTTAGTTCATTTGACGGGTCACCACCCTCCACCTCCTTTTAAAACCCCAACCACCTTCATTTCACCCTTCCACCATACAAAGTTACATAAAATCTGAGGTATGGGGGATTAAATTGGCATGGTGCCCATCCGCTTTTAAACACTTTCTTTTATATTGTTTTTAACCTTGAAAGCTTTTACTATAGTCATATTAAGTTTTAGTGTGTATGTTTACTCAGTTATTTAGCAACAGTCAAGTTTTGTGAGGTTTTTAAATAGGTTCACATTTTATGTAAAACTAAAAAACTGAAAATTGTAAATCTTGCTATAGCTGTTTATTTTACGATTACTTAGAATTTGGGGCTTTCCCTTCCACAGTGATGAATCTATGAACGAGCGAATGGGTGCTGTGTTTGTTCAAAGATAGTATAGTTTTTAAATCGTGTACTGTTATAGTTAGTAATTTAGAAATTTAAAATACCACAAAAATAAAATAAATTTATTTAATAATAAAACACAATTTTATTATAAACAAAGGGATGTTTGCCCTTCATAATGACCAATAATTAGAATATATTAGTCTCAAACATAACAAAAATAGTCAATACTATTTTATAATTTAGTTCATTCTTAGTGCAAGAAATACATCTAAGAAAGAGATAATTAATATAAACTGGAGATGTATATTTGTGAGGCCATTAAGTTTGCTCTAAACACGCCTATTAAGTTTTTCTTATCACCGCGTATTATTACCTGTTCAGGTTATATGCATTATATAATTACTCTAATGGGGTGTAGGAAGCATTTTAGAGGTAATCTACCCGTATTTGCATGGAAAGAGAGTGAGAAACTATTTAGGAAAAACTCAGTAGACCCGAGTAGGCGCGGATTCAAGAGGGTCAAAGGGTCAGTTGACCCCTTGTGAAGGTTAGAAAATTAATATAAAAATCCAAATGAAAGTTAAAATTTTAGAAATAAAATACAACACAGAAAAATTATACAACTTGTTTATCTTTTTACGTGCAGACACCTCTTAAATCTCGTCCACACGTGCGTTATTCATCCACGTCTATTCACTGATCTACAGGACTCACGCAAGTGTGGAAAAAATATTTTCTTTCATGTACTAATATTTGTCGTGCATAGCGAGTAACGAACATTGTACCGCAAAGAGACTGTAAACTACCACACATCAAAGAAGACTAATAATCGCCTGAGAGCAGTTCATCCATGAATACCTAATATAGAGTATGTGTAGAAAGCAGGACTCTGCCCCCTGGAAATAACTTAACCCTCCATGGAGTAAATTCCCCCCATAGATATATTTCAAATCCTCTGATATTACTAAATATCAAGCTAAAAGACGGCCTTAAATAAAACTCCAAATTACTTATAAATGCATTCTACTGTCAAAAATTTGACAGAGAGAACCGCTTCAAATAACTACTAGACAAGAGGCATCTAACTTGCAGAACAATTCAGGCGAGGAAAGCTCTAGATCGCTTCCAAGGTCATACAAATTTCAAAAAGTCTAGGGAAGGACAGCTCTAAATAGCTTCTAGATGAATGTAATTTTGAAGAATTTTCAGGTGAGGACAACTCCAAATAGCCTAGTTTCTGAAATAATTCAATTTTCAAAATTTTGTCGGTGGAAGACATCTACAAAGATTATCTTCTAGAGGTATTTAATTATCGTAAGATATTAAGTTGACGATCATTCTAAATAGCTTCGAGCGGCATCCAAATTTCAAATATTTCGAAGTGAGGAACACTTTAAATGATTTATGAAAGAATCTAATTTTTAAAAAACAAGGCGAAGACTACTTATAGCTTCCAAAGTGAACTTTTTTTAAAAAAATTTAGAGGGTCCTTCCAAATAATTTAAAAAACAATCTGATTTTAAAAAATTGGAGAGGATGAACACGATTTAAAACATACATAAGATCAAATACGATAGAGAAAATGTTAAATGGCTTTAAACAGAAATCTAACATTGTAAGTAACCATGTTATTTATAATTATGACCCCCCTATGAAAATGATCTGGATCCGCCCCTGGACCCAAATCCTATTCAAACCCCAATCTCCCCGTCATCAGCAGGCCAGTCTAACACGAGTTTGCTCTAGATAAAGTTATTTTTAAAATACTATAATTGGGTTTTTCGTCATGGAATGTCGGTAATAAAATAAAATGGTTACCTTAATTTTATTACTATCACTATTATTATTTTGATTGGTATTTTTTAGTTAAGGTAGGAATTACTTGTATCTGTTCACATGTGGACACAATGGACACATAAACAAAAACGTCAGTTTCGTCTTTTACAGTTTGTTGACGATGATGAAGTTGAGGTTCGAACCTTGTCCAGATGTACTTCGAATGTTTTCCCCCAAATACTATTCATGTCAGGGCGGGTGCATTTAATCTAAGTTATCCTCCTAATTCCTAGTCAGATTAAGTCGTTAGAAAATAAGATGTTGAGCAAACAAATGAAATGTGCTTTCTTTGGCAGATACTTGTATTCGCAATCGGGCGGTGGTGGATTTGGCACTTTTTATATGAGAGATTGTTGAATTGGGCACTTTTTATTTAACTAGAAGGAATTGTAAAGAGGGGAATTGGATACCTCATAGTAAAATATTAATTGGAAATGAATACAATACATTTCAAGAAGACTACAATTTACTACAAATCATCCAGCTGAACGTTAGCTACTCCTTAAAGTATGTCTCAGGTTTAAGTTAGGTTAGGTTGGGCTCAATCCACATTGGGAGGAAAATTGTACTACAAGATAGCAGTGCCCCATCCACCTTGGGGGGGAGGGGAGGATTGTACTACAAGATAGCAGTGCCCCATCCACCTTGGGGGGGTGGGGAGGAGGATTGTACTACAAGATAGCAGTGCCCCATCCACCTTGGGGGGGGGGCGGGGAAGGATTTTACTAAAAGATAGCAGTGCCCCATCCACCTTGGAGGGAAAATCGTGGTGCAAGGTAGCAGTGCCCAATCCACCTTGGATGGACAATGTTAGTGGTAGTCTGGGGTCAAAAGCAGCGCCCACTCCACCTAGGCCCCTCGCAAGTGACTGTGTGCTTGGAGGGGCTGACTTGGGTTGAAAAACTGAGATAGGTAATTTTATCTCAAGTTGTTTTCCAACCTGTCTCCTGCCGATTTCTGGTGATTTGCCCTTAGTTACCCTCCTTATTCTTTTATTTGTGTTTTTTTTCCATACTTTGCATATTTTCCGTCAGGGAAATCCGCACCCTTTTGCTATTGAATGTGGACGATAAATAGTTTAGAGGAAGTTTATCCGTATTTTTTTAAAGAAAGTGTAAAACATTTAGAAAAAAAACCACCTCAATACATACTCCCTGGTTTCGAGTCCCGGCTTCGTTAGAACTATAAAACCAGACACTACACCATTTTCATATATGTGTAGGCCTACTTAATGTCATGCTGTCACTTTCGACAAATATTAATACCTATGAAATAATAGTAATAGTCAAATATTTTCAAGGTGTTTTCAATGTTAAGCACAAAAAATATATTTGTTTTTTCTAAAGGTGCCGTCCAACCAGAATTTCACTATACTATACCGTGTATTTTGTGATAGTTAGATTTAATGAAGATTATTTTATAAAGGCAGCTATGGCTATACCAGTATATATATTAGGTATTTAATGTGCACTTTTTGAACCAACTAATTGTATCAGCACATGACTCATAAGGCAACAAATCTAGAACAGACACAACATCCAGCCCCTGGCCGTTAGTTCATTCATCAATGTTAAAGGGGAAACCAACATTACGCAAATGCTAAATTCTTTGTCCATGCCGGGAATTAAACTTGTTACCTTTAACTCAGTAGACACACTCTACTAACTGAGCTAGAGTGTCAGACATTGATTTATTAATCATAAGTAATTAGAGCTATTTCAAGGAGAGCTCAAATATTCTTATCACCCTGATTTCTTACCGCTATGGTAATATCTATACCGGTATGAGCGTTTGCTAATTCTTCAAGAGCGCCTATGACCCGCTTTGGTGATCGCTACTCTTTCAATAGACAAGACTGCCGAAGACGGAGAGATCGAGGATCGATCCTGGTCGAGTGTACTGAGTGTTTTCCCCCTATATGATTTTACATTCTCCCTTCGCGCAAATGCGGATGCACTTCCTCTAACTTAAACTTTCCTAATCATTTACGCCTATATTCTAAATACACTAATGTGTTTAGTCCGAATGGGCAGTAAGGCGCGATGTTAAAAAAAAGCTTATGAAGTAGTAATTATTTTGTCATGATATGTGATATAGTTTTTGGGAAAAGTGTATGTACAATAAATAACATGTGAAGCATGGCTAATTATGTACCCAGATATACTAAAATTAATTAATGGTTCACAAGAATATAGTAAAAATATTATCAAAGTTGACCGTGACAAATACGTATATGTGTATTTACTAAAAAGCTTTCTATCAGAATCACAAAGTGTAGATACGTGGAACGGTATCGTTTGTTTTGTATGGCTCCATTCATTGATTGAAACAACTGCTAAATTAATTGTCAAGCCGGCCATTAAAACGTTCCCGAGGCTAGAAGCACACGCAATACGAACTTATACTGAATACTACGTGGAACATCAGCCCATCAGTCTATCGTATTGGGTTAGATGTACGGAAAGTTGATTGGACCTGGATTCAGAAGATAGGGGTTCAATAACCCACTGGATTTTTTCATTTTATTGTTGTTAACATTGCTTCTTACTATCCGTTTGGGTTATACGCATATAAATGTTATTATTTGAGGTAATTAAATTGCACGTTCTATGAGCGAGTGTGAAATAGTAAACCAATTTTTCCAGGAAAAGTATTTTCACATACTTTCCAGGGTTATTTTATACCAGAGTCGACAGGGGACCGACGGTTTTACGTCCCCNAAGAAAGTTGTGCTACAGATTTTTATCGCTCAAGAAAAATCCGTTGACTCCTGCTGGGTTTGAACCCACGAACATCGGTTCCTGAGGCGAGCATTTTTTTTTATCAAGACCCCCGAGGTAGACTATACGTATATTTACTAATTACGCTAATATTTTATGGATAAGAAAGGTTGAACTTATAAAAAGTGTAACCGCATTTGCGTGGAGGTAGAGTGGAAACCCATTTAGGAAAAACGCCCTTAGGACACTCGACCGGGATAGAACCCTGAGTTCCCAGTCTTCGACAGTCTAGTCCAACACGAGAGTAGCACGTTGGACCATGCGGACACCGAAGCGGGTATCTAGTCAAATTACTTGTATCAGTGAGCCCACGGGCTAAGAATTCTCTTTTGGTCTGATTATCCGGTGATGGGTAGATCGAGGCTTCAAATCTCGGTCGGGTGAAATCAAGTGTATTTTTATTAAGAGTTTCCTCCCTTTCCCTCCATTCAAATGCGGCTACACTTCTTCTCCCTACCTCATTAGTGTTATTATTATCATTATTCTTATTCTTAGTATTATTATAATTAGTGTAAATGCGCGGGCAGCTTAAATGGATAGTAAGATGGTTCAAAATATGTATGTGTGCATGCATATATATATATATGGCACTAGGACATACGATTACAAAAGTTAATAAAACATATTCGTAGGTTGTCATGTGATCTGAAACTGTCACTTTTGACCGATATAATCAATAATAATAATATTTAGCACCGCGTCTTACTACCCATTCGGGTTATACGCTTTGAGTACTAATTACGCTAATGGATTAGGAATTGGGAAGGTTGAATTAGAGGAAGTGAACCCGCATTTGCGTGGAGGGAGAGTGTAAAATCATTTAAGGAAAAATAACCCCCAGTTCACCCGACCGAGATTCGAACCTCAATCTCCCCGTCCTCAGCAGTCGAGCTCAGATATAATCAATACATTTAACATAATATTCACAGTAAAGTAAAATGCAAACAATGTTGACTGCACAAAAAAGTTAAGTATTTTCTAAACTTTTCTTCCTTTGAAAATTGGACATATAGCTACTATATACATTACTCACCTCGGTGGCGTAGTTGGCTAACGCGCTAGTATCGTGTTAAGATAGCCTGCCCAAGACGAGGAGATTGAGGTTCAAATCTTGATCGGGTAAACTGGGGGTGGTTTTCTCTAAATGGTTTTCCACTCTCACTCCAAGCAAATGTGACTTCACTTCCTCAAAATTCAACCTTCCCAATCATAACCCATTATCCTAATTATTATTTAAGCGTATAACCCTAATGGGTATTAAGGCGTAGTGATAAATACATAAATTAAATAAAAATACAATAAATATATATATATATATTTTTTTTTTTCTCGTGTTTTCTATTTCTGGTGGTCTTTCAACATATACAAGCCGTTCAATAAAAGTGAAAAGGATGAGAACTGTTAGCTAGAGGAAAGTGTATGGAAACATATAGGAGTGCTAACTTTAAATTAAGTGCACCAATATTTCCCTAGAGAAAGGATTTAAAACCACTTTGTAGAAAAATACATTCCCAGTGCAGCTGGTCGGGATCGAACCTTGACTTTCCGAGTCGACGTCAGGTGGTCTAGCCACTATGAAACACCACCAGCTAACATACCATATCTGACGTGATTGGTTTTAACCCTACGCCCCACTTTAAAGACAAATTCTAAAGATGAATTAACAGAGTATGCAAATTTCACATCCATTGTTTCTTCTGTATGGAAGAAAACCGCTTTTCATTACTGTGAAAAGAAGATGGAAGGCTTTCATTGAATGAAAACTAACGAAAAAGAGAGTTTCTTTTAACAACACAGTATTTCTTTTCTTCTTCAATGAAATGCAAGGGTCTTTTATTTAAGAGTAATTTATTAATGTTAGTAAGAATGTGAATTATTTTTTTTTTACTCAATTGAACATCAGAATACTAACAAAACAGGTTCCCTGAATTTACTTGAAATCACTAACACTTTCTCATTTACTCACATATATGCTTACCTTGGCCCCCGGGTACGATAAGAGCGACAGGGCGTCACCTCTCGCCGCTAGTTCGAGACATGACATCTTCGGGTACCGCTCTGGTTTCAGTCCATTTCGAGATGTCGTCAATGAACGATCTATACTCAAAAATAAAATTTTACAAAGAAAGTAATTTGAAGGCTGGTCAAGTTAATATGTTAACTAGGGAAATGCGAAATATCATTTAAAAAACAACACAAATCAAATGTCCAAATCCTCATATAAATTTACGGACATTGAGATTGAAGTCTTGATTTCGAAGGCACAGTCGAGGCCATGCTCGTGGAAGGATTGCCACAACGATTCTAAGAACATTTTCATAGATAGGAATCTTTGGGATGAGGTTGGATCATCAATCAACTTGACAACATGTTGGTAACTCGACGAGAGTAACGCTTTGAAATGTGGGAAATTACCGCTTTTATTGTAGCTGGTACCGCTTACCGCTTTGCCACTGTACGGCCGGTTACACACATGGCGGATTTTTCCGTTGCGGAGAATTTACCGTCGCCGCCATTTCAACAGTGGCGCGAAGAGGAACATTGGTGCTTACACGTTAGGCGGGAAAATAAACTCGCGGTAAATTTGCCGTTGGCGATAGCTGTGGGGCCGCCCACTGCCACTACAATCGACGATAGTTTTGCAATCGCCGTCCAAATCAGTGGCGTACGTGACCAAATGCACGCTTACACACCCAGCGAATTTTCAGACGTTCAGAATCATTCTAGTGTTGAGTTGTTCCATTTTGTGTCATCCTCCCTCAACTCTTCAAACAACGTATAAAAAGCTCCAACCTACTATTTCCTTTGATTAAGTGGATGAATCCAAGTAAGCTTATTTTTTTCTTCTCTTGTTTTTTCGGCGACGGTATAACCATGAAGCAAGAATTTGTTTTCTGTCCATTTCAAACAACACTAATCAATAAATAATTTAAAACTTGACTATTAAATTGTAATAAAATCAAAACTTATAAAGAGCACACTTCACTCCTCGATTCCAGATATCAGTATATACTACAAATGGGTCGATAACGTTTTTTGATCATAACGACGGAGACGGTGATTTTACCGTCGAATGTAAAAACTTGTACAATTCTTTGAGCGGTGCGGTAAATTCTCCGCAACGGAAAAATCCGCCATGTATGTAACCGGCCTACGGCTCTACGGCTCACCGCTCGTCTAGTACCCGGGGCTTATAATTCACCTTCCTCATGCGGTTTCCTAGAAAAATGAGTGTAAATAAGATTAAGTACAATTTTTAAAGGAAGGTCCTTGTCTAACAGTTACTAGATCTTCTATCACGAATTCATACGTCAAGTCATGTTATTGTCAGCTGTCGCTTTTGATAGATGTTATCAACACCTATAAAATAACACTAATAATTCTGTATAATGTTACCAATGTTGACAGAAAAGTTTGTATTTTATAAATGTTTGTTCCTATGAAAATTGAACTGTCGTTTGAATTGGTATAAACGGTGAAGAACTACCTTTAAAAATCTTGCTAAAATGTCGGTAGAGTATTTTTTATAGTAACACAATGAATCAATATACTGCTATTTATGTTTTTCAGTCGTATATTACACCTGGGCTATTAACATCTGGAACCACATGAGTCATGACATATTGAGGTCCAAACTCTTTGTAGCAAACTCAACTCATTTCCAATAGTGCTCGAACGGTGCGGCGTTCAGAGACTGACACTAGGAGCAGCGTTCTAGTAGATGAGCTTCATTTACAAAATTTAATGTGACTAAAACCCGTTTCGGTGACCGCGTAGTCTAACGCGCTACTCTCGCAGTAGACTAGACTGCCAAAAGACGGGGAGATCAGGGTTGATTCCGGCCAAGTGCACTTAGGTTTTTTCATAAATGGGTTTCCACTATCCTTTCACGCCAATGCTGGTGCATTTCTTCCTAATTAAACCTACCCAATCCCTAGCCCATTAGTGTAATTAGTACCTAGGCGTATATCCCGAACGGGCAGTAAGACGCAGTGCTAAAAATATGTTATTAAAAATCAACCGGTATCTGTGGGCGAGTGAAATAAATGTCAGGCTCATATATAGTTTAATTTTTCTGATGCCAATCTATTGTGCAATATTATGTAGTCACAAGATTGTGCCATGTGACCATCTAAGTTTGTACTAAATATTCTTAGCACAACTTATTGTAAGCAATATATTGTACCTAGTAGGAAATATAACACGTCCTATATAGGACACTTTGTTGTAAAGCTTTGGAGTTTTAAACATAGTCTGATAGACTTATAATTTATTTAAATGAATGATTGTATATTTATTAACAGCCAAATACACAATCAGACAAATATAAGTTAAAATTATAGGAGATTGTGCGTCAATATAGAGGGTTTCAACTGTTTAAAACGAAAAAATATGCTATAAGAAAAAAAATCATTGATTGATATTCACAGCATTTAGGAACGCTCAGGTAAAATTGATTTATTATTGTTATTAGTTGTTTTGTCTGACGACAGGTCCATTCATTTTGTCAGTCAGATTAGGCCGCCAATGCGCCCAGTCCTCTTCCTACCTTTCGATCTCAGAACTTTTTTCTTTCCTTAAAGTCATCCAATATTTGAATCCTCCTTCTTCCTAAACTATTCTTTGCCCCAACCTTCCCTTTTATGACATCGTGCAGAAGACAGTTACTCCTAAGAACGTGTCGATCCAATTTGTTTTGCACCGAAGAATCACATATAAAATAGATCTCTTCTTACCCATTCTTCTGAAGACTTCATTTGTCACCCTTTCAGTCTACCTCATCTCCTCAAGTCTTCTCCAGCACCACCTATTGATAGTAAATAGTAATTTAAAAAAAAAATACACGATGATTATTTGACCATGAACAACGAAAAGAAGTTACCGTATTGTTCAGCTATTTATTATATGCAATCGTACATTCCATGTGAACAATTTCTGTCAAACCGATGTGAACAGCAATTATTATTGTAACGTGTTTATTGTCGTTTTGTTTTGAGGGTAGAATATTTATTTGAGCTTATGTGAACTTACTTAACGAAAAATCAACCAAAATTGGGTGACCTGGTGGTCTAAGGGTAAGGTGTCAGACATTTGTGCTAGGAGTCCGGGGTTCAATCCTCGGTCCTGGTACAGATTTATCTAATTACCAAACCCTTCCTTCACCTCTGACGAGACGTGTATTAATCACAACTTGTGAATGTGGGGAATGCCAGGCCTCCACCGTGGTTCGGATTCCACGTTAATCTGTAGGTCCTCCATTTCACTTAACAATCACCCTACCATTTACACATTACCGTAAGTGCGTATAACCCGAACGGGTAGTAAGATGCGGTAATAATAATACTATTAATAATAAACCAAAAGCCAAGCCACTCATTGCTAGTATGGACACTCGTAAAGCATCTACAAGCAAATAGACTTGCACACTCGGTTCATCCTGAAAGTTAGCTCTTACCTTGACGGATTACGCTTTGGCCCTATCTTATAATTTATATTAAGGTTATATCTTCTTTTTATTCCCTTCTCCTTATTTTATAGCACGACATGTATCGGTGATTTTTCACCATCTTCAAGTCTTATTTGTATTAAAGATGCTTGATTTTACTTCATATTATTGGAAAGTTTGTGAAAATTGAATCTAGTTTATGATCAACAAATATATAAGCTATACCATAGTGGAATAATATTCTAGGTAGTCTTTCAATTTTACAGGGTAAACGAAGGATACATATTTTCTGCGAAGTATTTTTTATGAAAACTGTTAGGCCCATACTGAAAAATTAAATTATAATTTGGCTTTTAAAATAAGTTTTGAAATGAAAGACAAGTTTTCTTAATTTTCATGTATATTGTGTCAAAATAAATATTAGAGCTAGTACTCACATAACAAATTCTTCAGTGACTTGGTAATTTTTACCTCTTAGACGTAGATTAGCGACAGACTTTGTAATCTCGTGGTCAAAGTTCTGGATACAGATCCAGAGGTCCCGGGCTCGATCTTCGGCGCTTCCAGATTTTTGTATAAAGTAGTGGTTTGGAACGAGGTCAACTTAGCTAGTTGAATAAAGAAGTAGTGGCTCCGGTATAATAAACTGAGATTAACGGCCCGAGGGCTCGTTGTGCTGACCACACGATACTCTCTATACACAAATGTTGACACTATCTTCGCAAACATGTGGGGGCCGCTTGGTCTGTATAGCTCGCTTGTGGGATGACGCCATGGAGTTTTAATTTTATGCATATTAGCGTTTTTAAAGTAACATTATTTCAGGTACGTCATGAGAGCAACAGTAGGGTTGTGTGGACAGCATGCGGCCCACGAGCCGCGCTATAGCCACCCCTGCCAAAAGTGAATCAAAAGTAAATAAGGGAACCATATTTATGATCAATAAATTATTTGCTTCCTTTTTGTTTTGATTCAATTTAAAACAATTGTTTAAAAAAATGCTTTATCTACCTTTGACTCTGATAAATATTTGAGCTTGAAGGTCATATTTTAGAGAAGAGGAGGGAGGGAGGGTTAGTAATGGGGTGACAGATTGAAAACCTGGACCGTACGACATTAATCACTTCGTTATGGTTTTATGAATCATCCCTTGATTTCGTTAAAGGTATTTTACACAGATTAAAAGTTGTGTTTATATTGGATTTTTGGGGTCAAGAGCACCAAAGCGTTACTATTCCTAATCTCCGAGTACCTCTGGTTCTATTCCCTTCTGGGTAATTAGAGGAGTACTGGCTCAGGATAGCTGCTCTTTCAAGTTTCGAAACTCGGGGGCTATATATATATTATGTACAAAGTGTATAAAAGATCACCATAAAAAATGACCTGGTATTATGCAAAGTGACCAAAGCAGTCGGTAGAAGTGATAAATATTTGGTAATTTATCATTTTGACTGGGCAGTACACATAATGCTCCACACTCTCTGAGCAATATGATTTTTTTAATAATATTTTTTATTTATTAATCTGTAATAGTTAATACTTCTTATATAAAACCAAAAAACAATAAAACTAGTTAGGTTAGTTAGTTTAGGTTGGTTAGGTTAGCTAGGATAGGTTAGTTTAGTTAGTATAACTAGACTAGGTTAGTTTGGTTAGTATAGCTAGGATACGTTAGTTTAGTTAGTATAACTAGAATAGGTTAGTTTAGTTAGTATAACTAGAATAGGTTAGTTTGGTTAGTATAGCTAGGATAGGTTAGTTTGGTTAGTTAAGATAGGTTAGTTAGGTTAGATAGGATAGGTTAGTTTAGTTAGTATAGCTAGGATAGGTTAGTTTGTTAGTATAGCTAGGATAGGTTAGTTTGGTTAGTTATTATAGGTTAGTTAGGTTAGATAGGATAGGTTTGTTAGGTTAGTTATGATAGGTTAGCTAGGATAGGTTAGTCTGGTTAGTTAAGATAGGTTAGTTAGGTTAGGTTAGTTAGGTTAGGTTATTTATGATAGGTTAGCTAGGATAGGTTAGTCTGGTTAGTTAAGATAGGTTAGTTTGGTTAGTTATTATAGGTTAGTTAGGTTAGATAGGATATGTTAGTTAGGTTTGGTTAGTTAGGACAGGTTAGTTTGGTTAGTTAATATAGGTTAGCTAGGCTAGCTAGGATAG
This sequence comes from Timema douglasi, assembly GCA_901482245.1. Taxonomy (NCBI): domain Eukaryota; kingdom Metazoa; phylum Arthropoda; class Insecta; order Phasmatodea; family Timematidae; genus Timema; species Timema douglasi. The sequence continues at coordinate 499,625 of CABEEJ010000036.1, forward strand.
GTTTGTTAGGTTAGTTATGATAGGTTAGCTAGGATAGGTTAGTCTGGTTAGTTAAGATAGGTTAGTTAGGTTAGGTTAAGTTAGGTTAGGTTATTTATGATAGGTTAGCTAGGATAGGTTAGTCTGGTTAGTTAAGATAGGTTAGTTTGGTTAGTTATTATAGGTTAGTTAGGTTAGATAGGATATGTTAGTTAGGTTTGGTTAGTTAGGACAGGTTAGTTTGGTTAGTTAATATAGGTTAGCTAGGCTAGCTAGGATAGGTTTGTTAGGTTAGTTATGATAGGTTAGCTAGGATAGGTTAGTCTGGTTAGTTAAGATAGGTTAGTTAGGTTAGGTTATTTATGATAGGTTAGCTAGGATAGGTTAGTCGGGTTAGTTAAGATAGGTTAGTTAGGTTAGTCTGGTTGGTTAGGTTAGTTAGGTTAGGTTAGCTAGGATAGGCTAGCTAGAATAGGTTAGTTAAGATAGGATAGGTTAGTTTGGTTAGTTAAGATAGGTCAGGTTAGTTAGACGTCAATTTTTTGGCACGTGATCGGATGTTCATTGTTCTCACCCTGCCATTGACGTAGTACTACACTGTTTTACATATAGCTTGAAGAGCATGGACCATTATGCATACTTCCCGGTCAAAATGATAAATTAACAAATATGTATCACTTCGCCCGACTGATTTGGTTACTATGCATAATTCCAGGTCATTTTCCATAGTGACCTGGTTAAATCACTTCGTCCATGACATATACACTAATAACCAAGACGTATTGAACATCTAAAGTCTAAACGATAACAATTTTTTTTAAGGTTGAGTGTTGATGAAAAAATAAATTTCTATTAAAATGTGATTGCATATAATAATTATAAATTAATTGTCTACAAAAGCATTCATAGTTTGGTCATGTTCATTAGTTAGGCCTAATCGTCTGAGTTATTTAGCATAGAGTAAGTAATAACCAATAATTGATTATTATTTTAACATGAAGTAATTAGAAATAATTGATTATTTCAGTGTCATATTTACACAATTTAAACAAATTAAAATTGATGGTAATTAGTTTATTAGTTTTCATTTCGTGCATTTGTTTTATTTAATTTTTTTTAAATTAACAAATGATACATAATTGATTTTTGTTTCAAGTTACAGTTTAATTAGAGGAGGTTTCTAAGCGCACAAGCAACTTTAATTATTTAACGCATTTATTTAGCCGCGTTTAATCCGTATTTAATTAAAATCCACTGTTAATTAAATCGTGCTCTGCGGTGTTTACCTTCTCGGAGGAATGCGATCAAAACGGTTCTCGCCTCCAAACCGTAGTGTTCGTACATGCAAGTGAAGTTAAGCAGAGGGGTAAACGAAACTTAACCGAATGTTTTGTTTACTCCGTCCACGGTAGCTTTAGCCTTTCACACCAAAACTTTTCGAAATGAGTAACATATCTACCTGTATCATGCGCTCAAGGTCTGTTACCATGTGTTCAAATGCTAGTACCATGCGCTCAAGGTCTATTACCATGCGCTCAAGGTCTATTACCATGTGCTCAAGTGTTATTATCATTTGCTCAAGTGTTATTACCATGTGCTCAAGTGTTATTACCATGTGCTTAAGTGTTATTATCATGTGCTCAAGTGTTACTATCATGCGCTCATGGTCTGTTACCATGTGTTCAAATGCTACTACTTTTGATTTGCGCTCAAATGCTTTATAACCGGGAAAAACATTGTGATAAATCACCAGTGTAAAACCACCACAAGTGAAAGAGGCCGAGAATCGAATATCGACCTCCCCGTCAGCAAATAAATAAAGATTATTGATAGTTTGGTGCTTTGGACAGCGTTATCACTGTTGCGGGTACTAAACTGTTAGTTCTTTATTTCAATCCCTTTTATTAACTCCAAAGAATTGCAAAAACACTCGCGTGCGGTGATAATTTTTAAAACAAAAACTGTAGAAAAGTCACTCCAGTGTGACAAACAGGGGTTGAATTTCTGGCTTTCAAGTCAAAGGAAGGGGTGCCGGTGTAAGCGGAGAACATTAGTCTGAATGCAAGAAGGACTTTAGTACATCATCGGTACGCACTAAAAAAAACGGCATCTCTTTGACAACCAACAGCGGTGTAATAATCTCAATGTTGATTAGGAAACTCATGTTAAAGAATTTTAGTGCTATTTTATTCAACCTCTCACACCTTAGTTATTTAACAAACCCTTCACCGCATCAACACTAGTGTTTTTAAAATCATATCTTCAAAAGGAAAAAAGAAAGACAAGTAATTAGCATATTATTATGTCAAAATCCTTTGAATATTTAGATGGCACTGTATTAATTTAATACTGGTTTGATCAGTGGCGTACCTGATTATTTGATACTTAACCTAACCTAACCTAACCTAACCTAACCTAACTTAATATATGCAGTCAAATTAATAAACTTTCGAAAAGATACCCTAACAAATGAGTTCTGATTTGTTTTGAGGTCTGACTTTTGTACACACACACACACACACACACACACATATATATATATATATATATATATATACACAAACACACACACTCATACATACAGCTACAATTCCTAAGGGCGGCATTAACAAAGAACCACTGCCTAAAAATTTCCTAACAGCTACATAACGGCGTTGACACAGAAATTAAAAAATCAAAAAGGGCGGCAATGATTTCCTAAGAACTACATAGCGGCGTTGACAAAGAAACTTAAAAAAACAAAAAGGTAGCACTGACAAAGAACCACTAGCTAAGGATTTCCTAGTCTAAATAATGTCCTGCCACACCTGGTGCATCTCATTCAACCGACCCTATCTTTTAACGTCCCATGTATATTTTGGTGTGTGCTCCACGTCTTACTACCCACTACAATACCCGCACAGTAATGATCTAATGAAGAGGAAGGTAACATTGAGAGGAAATGCAATTGTATTTGGGTGAAGGAAGAGGGGAAAATCATTTAGGAAACATCACCCTCTCACTCACTCAACCTCATTGTTATTGACAAAAGAAACCATTGTAATTCAACTAAGCGAAAAATGTCAACCTGGACACGAGAATTGAACCCGGTACCCTTGGCAGTGTGCGCCAATATTTGCCCTTGAGCCATTCTGGTTCGTCTCGTATTCAGAGCATGTTTCACTAGTTATTTTTTATATTTTAGTACCGCTATTTACTACCATTTTGGGCTATACGGCTATTTACTAACTACACTGATGCGATAGGGATTATGAAGGTTTAATTTAGATTAAGTGTACCCGCATTTGTGTGTAGAGAGAGAAAGTGGAAAACCATTTAGGAAAAGCCCTCAGTACACCCGACCGGGCTCGAACCCCAATTTTCCCGTCTTCAGCAGTCTAGTCTATTGTGAGAGTAGCGCCTTAGAACATGCGGCCACCGAAGCTGGTTGTTATTTGAGCCTTTAAGTGATAACCGTTGAAAGTATCGGCCACTTAGAGCTATCTACAATCGGAGACCACAGTGATACGAGATGAACCAGGATGTCTCAGTGGCGTGAAAAACCAAAGGTCCCGGGTTAGATTCCTCTCTTCAGGTTGTCATTTTTCACGTATATCAATTTGATTCAGCTATCAGAACTGATCCTGTGGATCGCCTATCAATTTGTGATACACATGAATTAAAAAACAAAAGAGACTAGGTTGACGCCATGCTCTCCGATGCGTGTGTGTTCCGTATATCACAAGGTTTGGGTGGGTGGGGATGAGCTTTGTTTGCGTCGACCTACTCTCGACTTGAGTGCTACGCAGTATATCCCTCGCTTTCCGCAGCCGCCGCGCCGCCATACCATTATTAATCTCCAGAGGTTGGTAGTACCGCCGCACCAAACCGCCAATCTCGCTCTCCCGCAAATATCGGCCATTGATTTCCGGTTCCTTTACATACACCCATGTTGCACCTACCTCCGACGAGCAAGAATCACGCAAGTGGCTGAAGTTGATTACCTATCTATAATATAGTCGACTAACTGCCGCTTACAAGGGATCAGGTTTATCAGGGAGCTATCACACGATTATTTAATCTAATACTCTGAAGTACAAGGAGGTGGTCATATTATAAACATAATATTTAAAATAAACCTAACTATCCTGTGATGTAAATGTGTACAGTTTTATTTGCCACAAAAAAAAGCCCGTTATTTAAAAATTGTAAACGGATTTTGCCACAATGTGGGGAAGGGGGGGATACAAATATTACAGTTGTATTTATATTCTTAGTTTTATTTAAAAAAAAATATTATTATTTAGCACCACGTCCTACTACCTGTTCAGGTTATTCGCATATGTACTAATTACTATTGAGGAGTAGGGTTGAATTTAGAGGAAGTGTACCTTTATTTGCGTGAAGTGACAGTGGAAAAACATTTACGAAAAAATCTCGGTACACCCGACTGAGATTCGAACCACCGTCTCTCTGTCATCGGCGGTCTAGTATATTACGAGAGTGACTCCTTATACCGTATGGCGTTTAATTAATAATGACCTGCGTCGGTGGCCGCATAGTCTAAGGTGTCACTCTCGCAATAGACTAGACTGCCGATTACAGGGACGTAGAGGTTCGAGTCCCGGTCGGGTGTACTGAGGTTTTTCCTAAATGGTTTTACACTCTGCCTCCACGCAAATGCGGGTACACTTCCTATAAAGTTAACCTTCCTAATCCCAAACACATTAGAGTAATAACTATGTATGCGTTTAACACGAACATGTAGAAGGACGTGGCGCTAAAACAGATTTAAGAATTTAAAAAGAACGTATACAGTAATCCTTAAGGAAGAATTATGGAAAACTTTTTATAACTGTAGAAGGAACTTTTTACTAAATCTTTAATAAGTTTGTCGTTAGAGTTACTTCATTAATTAAAAAAATCTTTAAAGATAATGTAAGTAAATAATGGTAGAGTTTGGGTCAAATAAAATATCCTGTTTATATTGTAAAAGTAAATTTTTAAATGCTTCTCAAGTTTTTAAGATTTTGTTATTTTCGCATGCTCTATGATGTACATTTTTGAAAGATATATTATTTTATAAAATATATTTGATGGATCGTTAAAGTTACCTCATATTTATTTTATCGAAAGAACTTTTAAAAAGAAACAAAACTGTATAGTAAGTAGCATCCTTTAAAAAAAATCAGGTCACCACCATCTGCAAGAAAATACGTTCCAGTTTATATAATCTAAGACGATTAAACAACTTTCCTCCTTAATTGCAGGGAATTTATTTTTATTCACCCCGCATCTTTCCTGCTACCCGTCCGTTCTATTCTCTTATTTACATTTATAATACAGTTATGGGTAAGGTAGAATTTAGAATTACATATATCCGCATTTTCCTGGATAAAGAGAGATAGTGTGTGTGTGTGTGTGTGTGTGAAACCATTTAGGAAAAACCATCCAAGTTTAAAACCGCAAAATCCCTATCATCGGCACAGTATATTGAGTGTGTTACGCCTTAGATCATGTGATCATCGATAAGGGTACGCTTATTTATAAAGTTAATAATGGTCATTAACATTACTATATTTTATTTAAATGTCTTTATTTATTCTAAAAAAATGGAAGAAAGAAACATCATCTTGATTCTATTGGAATGCACAATGTATTCGTACTATTGGCATCATAAAGGCAGAATTGAATCGCCAATGGCTGTGATATCGATGAGACCTCTTCCAAATCACCGCGTCTAGCTACCTGTTCAGGCTACACGAATATATAATAATAATTATTATTATAATGGGGTGGGGATGAGGAATGAAATATTCACAGGTAATCTATCCGCATTTGCGTGGATGGAGAGTTGGAAACAATTTAGGGAAAACCACCCTCAATAGATTCAACCGGGATTCGAACCCCAATTTCCCCGTCTTCAGCAGGGCAAGACAAAAAGAGAGTGACTTATTAGAATATTCAGTCACTGAAATGGATAATGGTAGCTACTAGCAACCGACTAGATCCACACGTCCATCACAGACCCTGCCTGAAAATATGAATTAAGAATGATCCTGAGCACGGGATGATCCCTGGAAAGTCAGTGGTAGAGTATTGTTGCGTTAGGTCAAAGGTTCTGGGTTAGATTCCCATGTCCAGTTGTCATTTTTCAATTTTTCAAATACTTTGACAACATTGAAGAGTATCACCTTGTAGTTATTAATAATTTATAAATATAATTAATTTAAAAGCAATAATGATTGAACATATTGATAACTCAACCAAATGCACTATAATAAGCTCTTGTAAGACAGACAACGCGTGGATTTATATATATGAGGGCTTTCCCCCCACTTCCCGATACCCTAAAGGTGTGGTTCCCAATCAGTCCCGCGAGAATTTTCAAAAGCTTGATTTTTTTTATTAGTCTGCCCATCATTTTTGGTTAATGTGGAAATAGAAGAGATGAAGAGAATAGTGGCTGTAATAATGTTAAAAGGGAGGTTAGTAAAAATATTGATAAGTCAAGTTAAAGTACTGGAGGACAGATAGAAATGGTCAATAAATAATCTTGAAATACCTTATTCAAAAGTATGAGTTGATTTTTATTTATAAACCTTGTTGGCTTACACGTCTCTTTTGTAACTCAACCTTGTCAAACCTAATATGTGTCAGCCAGTTACGGGTTTCCAAAGATTTTAAAAGTTTGGAAATCACTACCCCTGGGAGCTGAATTATGCTATGGAGCCAAATCTGAAACATGAAAAATCAAATATGATGGATTAAAAGTACATGGTTCAAATATCGCGCTAACTCCTGTTATGAATGATCTAAAAATATGTTTAAAAAAGCAAGGAGCAGAATTGATGTGAAATCTAAAATTTGGGCCTATCGGAGATACTATAGGCCTAACAAAAATATATGATGTTAATCCACAATCTAGCTATACCGACAGAATATCTGCCGTATTTTTGAGAATATAGTGCCAACTTATGTGGGTAGAGGGTGTCATGTGGTCACAACAAAACCTCCGGCTTTTAATATCAGTTTTCTAAACCGGAGCTGCTACTTTTTTTTTTTTATTCAAGTAGCTCCTCACTGGTCCTCACGAGGTAGAGTTGACTCCGTTACAGACTCACTGCTCCGCAGAAAGATCTGGAAGCGCTGGGGATCAAACCCTGTACATTTGTATCTATATCCAGGAACTTTGACCACTAGACCACAGAAGCGGTAACAGTAGGCCTAGCCCCTGGTTAAAATACAGGATGTGAGTAAAAAAGTGCTTGTAAGCATGTATACAATTCTCAATGGATGCGGGGATGCAGCTGTTTGAAACTGGCGCGTAAAAAGCAATTTTTAGAGGTATTAAAGAACAATATATGACTGACTTGTGTTTATTGACGGTTTGAATGATAATATAAAACACAAATAATTGACAAATAATTCACAGTTCACAATAAATGCTCGAAAACCCCACCGCCAACCTCACAGATCTTTCCAACTCCTGTGGTAATGGTACTTCTTCTGAGGTCGTCTTGGCGTTCTTTTCTCATGGCGGTATTATCCATAATACGAGCGAGCAATTAGTATCTTGTGTTTCTCTGTATAACTCGCTTTTCATCTATCCCCAGAAACCATAATATAAGAGAGTGAGGTCTGGGGAGCCAATGAACGGGACCATCCCGGCCGATCCATCGTTCAGGGGAAGTTAGGTTTAGATATTGTCACCTGACGACTGTAATGTGCAGGAGCTCCGTCATGCTGAAGGTTCACACCAATCCTTGTAGCCAACCTCCTCCAATAGTAGTGAAAGCTCATTTTACAGAAATATTAGATAAATAGGCCCTGTAAGACGATTTTGTAACACAACAGGCCCATTTACTTGGTTGTTTATCATACCACACCATACGTTTACAGTGAAGTGACGTTGAAAATTGGTTTCTGAAGTGGCATGTGGATTTTCTTTGGAACACCCATGCGAGTTGCGGGTATTGTTGGTACCATCACGGGTTAAAGTAGCTTCATCGTAGCAGCACCAGTTTCAAACAGCTCCGCATCCATTACCAATTGGAAACGTTTTTATATTAATTTTTTTACTCAGAGTAATCAACACTACAAACTCGCAAAATATTTGCTATTGCTCCTGAAACAAACCGTATAATAGAGCATTATGATAAATTTAGTTATTTGATGCCTTAGCTCATTCGGTAACGTATTTGTCTCGTGACCTAAGGATCCCGGGTTCGAATCCCAGCATGGCCGAAAAGTTTATCATTGGTTAGATGTTGGTGTACCCTTTCACAGTGATGAATTAATGACAGGGGGCTGGATGTTGTGCCTGTCCTAGTCTTAAGTTAGATTATAAGATATATGAAGATACCACAAGCCTAGCAAGCCGGTAGTGGAAAATATATGGCTTTAATTAAAAAACTGGCCCAGGCCTCAGGCTAGAAACAGTGATGAATGTTTAGTAAATAGATTTATATCACTCATATTTATATTAAACCAAACGTCTCATATTTGACATAAATGAATCCTGAAGATTATTATAAAACAAAGACGTTATTTGGGAAATTATGAATTACACCCTAACACTCGAAGCAGGGATATATTTGGGGTGTCCTCTTTCCAAAAGATTCACGACTCCTCCCTTTTTCTCCTCTCCCCCACCTCCCTCAACCTACGAGTGTGTATTATGTTTGCGCTAGGGGAAAGACCCATTCCCCTCCGCATGTGTGTGTGTGCTCAGGACACACTTCCTCTCCCCCAGATCTCGCTGGACGGTGGAAAAAGTCGATCAGCTCTTTGTAATCCGTTGCTCTCAGCAATATCACCATTAGTCCTGCTTGAGAACGTTCTCGTGTTGTCGTTGTGAATGTGATATCGAGAGAAAAGTATCGATAGTAGAAGTTATCTGTGTCGAAAGAATAAGCAGGAAATTTATTGGGATATAAAGGTGTTTTTATTTATGAAAATATTATTGGTGTTTATTTAATAAATCTTTAAAATGTTTGTTCATGTAACATTTTATAAAACTTTGTCATTATAATATGTTTCCTGTACCGTATATTAAATTACTTTCTTACTCCATGGCATTTATAAGCTCAAAGGTTCGTTGCTGCAGTTACAAAAGTACGCCACATATTTCTATATTGAGCTAGTTCTATCCAGTCCACCTCATTACAACATGTACCTATTTTGAGCTATTTCTATTCAGTCCACCTCATTACACGCTATCTTGAGCTAGTTCTATCCAGTCCACCTCATTACACCCTATCTTGAGCATAGTTCTATCCAGTCCACCTAATTACACCCGATCTTGAGCTAGTTCTATCCAGTCCACCTCATTAGACCCTATCTTGAGCTAGTTATATCCAGTCCACCTCATTACACGCTATCTTGAGCTATTTTCATTCAGTCCACCTCATTACACGCTATCTTGAGCTAGTTCTATCCAGTCCACCTCATTACACCCTATCTTGAGCTAGTTCTATCCAGTCCACCTCATTACACCCTATCTTGAGCTAGTTCTATCCAGTCCACCTCATTATACCCTATCTTGAGCTAGTTCTATCCAGTCCACCTCATTACACGCTATCTTGAGCTATTTCTATTCAGTCCACCTCATTACACGCTATCTTGAGCTAGTTCTATCCAGTCCACCTCATTACACCCTATCTTGAGCTAGTTATTCCCAGTCTACCTCATTACATACGGTCTCTTTCAGGTTCATTCTAATTTTATCCTCCCATCTGCGTCTAGGTCTTCCCAACGGTCTCTTCCCATTGGTTTTGCCAGTCAGTATCCTGAACACGATTTTAGGTTCTCCCATTCGCGCTGCATGCCCTGACCACCGTAATCTACGAGACTTGACTACCCTAACAATGTATTGTAATGAGTACAGGGTATGTAACTCATAATTATGTAACCTGATCCAATCACCATTGACCCCATCTCTTTTTGGTCCAAATATCTTCATAGGCACCTTGTTTTCGAAAACACAAAATTTATTTCAGTCATCTAAGATAAGATACCACGCTTCACACTCATGGAGAACAATCAGTAAAATAATTGTTTTGTATATTCTGAGTTTTACATTACTTTACAACAGGCGAGATATCAACAACTTACTGACAGAATAATAGTATGTATTTCCCGACTGTGTTATTTTTCTAATTCCCAATATAATATCGTTGTTGCTAGTTAAAATTGTTCCTAAATATTTAAACTCATTAATCCTATCAAATGAAATAGTGTTTGCAGTAATCTCTAAATTATCATCCCCAATCTGTGTCCACTCTGTGATCATATAGGCTACGTCTTGATCTTTCCAGCGTTCACTTCTAAACCTATTTCTATATTAACCTCTAGTAAAATGTCTGCATTTCGTACAACAGCTTCCTTATTATTGCCCAACAAAGCTAAATCATATGATTACACTAATAGCTGCATTGTACCGTTTAATATAAACCCTTCCCTACTCTCTTGCATTACTCTAATAGCGTACTCTAAGGTTTGATTAAAAAGTAATGGGGAAAGGGCATCTTCTTGTTTCAACTTACTATGTGGAAAAATAATGATGTAACCACAAAATAATTGTCTTACTTTTGAATATTAAGTATCAGGCTATCAAGGTGTATTCTTAGATATATTACTTTACCAAGACAAATACATATATTATAGCTAAGAATTTCTTTTTATTAAGTATCGAGTAAAAGTGTATTGATTTCGAAAGTAAAATATTGATGTTGGTATAGTATCGATACTTTCTCCACATCCCTACTTTGTGTTACTGGTCTAAGTCGGCTTGGGTACGCCTAAAAATAAATACATCCTTGACTTGAAACTGGGAGTTTTGGATGTACCTAAGGGATACGTGCGAGTTTTGTATACGCGAACTGATGAAATGTCATACTTACAACAAAATGTATTTAGAATAAGGTGGGGGGATTAAGGTTCGAATCTAAGCCGAAAACACCAGGGTTGGTTTTCCACACATGACTTATTCCTATGTTCTTTGTCCAAGATCATCTCTACGCTAATGCTGGAGCATTTCCTCTAAACTATTAAACTAATAAGCTGCTATGCACTTTGGTGTTAATAAAGAGCTTCTTCACCTCATTTCTACCAGGAAAGCGAGACAAGCAGCTCTTACAGTTATGCTGTAAATCAGCTAGCACATTATACTACAGTCCATAATTTTATATCAGCTAATATACAGCTCGGTGCCATAAACTAGTTAGCACACTACACAGTATTTTTTTTAGTAAGGCGTCTTGCCACCCATTCGGGATGTGCGCAAATGTACTAATTAATCTAGTATGTTAGGGATTAGGAAGGCTGAATTTATATTAGATGCACCTGAGTTTGCGTGGAGGGAGAATAGAAAAACATTAATGTAAAACCACCCTATTTGGATACATTCAACCGGGATCTGAACCCCAATATTGCTGGTATTGGAAAAGGCATGACGCCTCCCCATTGAACAGATTTGCCTAATTATTAATAAATACAATTGTTTTAGAGCAAGACATACATCGGTGGGCACATGTACTAAACGTCAAGCTCATTTGGTATGGTCTTCTGGTGATGCTGAATGGATGTAGCGAGTGTTGTTTTCATTAAATTATTTCCTACTATCTCTTCATGAATGCGGGTACATTTTATCAATTTTTTTTATCTTCCTCATTAGTTTTGACGTCGTAGATTTTTTTCGCCGCGTATCAGTAACCCGTTCAGATTGTACTCATGCACTAAATTGAGTAGGGATTAGTAAAGTATAATTTTAGTGGAAATGTACCGTCATTAGCGTGGAGGGAGAGTGCTAAACTATTTAGGAAAAACCACCTTCAGTACACCCGACCAGGATTCGAACCCATGTGTGACCACTGACTTGAGTTACCTCTTTATTGTAATTAAATGCGGACACCGCGGATGGATAGTAATACGCTTAGTAAGAACAATATTAAGATAAAGTCATGTATATGTAGAAATAAACAAAATAACATCCTCCCTGAATGATTCCCTAATTCAAGTGCTCGTTTATATAGTCTCCCTGGACATTTCCATCTCAGACAAGCTGTTTGGCCATGTCTGAGTGCGCACTATATATTAAATTCCTTGTAATGGATCCCGGAGTCTCGTCTTAACAACTCAAGTCCCATTTGTTTGTTTGGTCGATGTCTCTCTGGTTAAGTACACTCCCCAGTTATATCATGCTAAGAAAAGAAGACCGTAACATTATAATCTAACAAATTAACTGGGTGGTTCATCAAAATTAAGTTTCTCTAAGGCTCGAATAAGGAATAAATCTTTGTTTCGTAACGGTGTAAAACGAGATGAAATTGTGCAGCCTAACGAATAAACTCTGAATGATATGTAATAATTATGTTAAATAAATTTGATTTTGTTCAAAATGGTTTTTAAGTTGATTGGTACATGCTTTTTTAACATTAGTATTAATGCTTTAGAAATAATGTGTTTGGATCTATTGACTTAGTTTAAAGTAAGTCTTTCTCGTTTGCTACTTAAGAATAAGTTTCAGTAAATTTATATGTTATTATTTTATTTGATATACAAATCAAGTTAAGATAGCTTATGTATAAAATAACAACGAAAATTAGCATAAAATAACAATATTTAAAACCCTTCATCGGTGGGTACGCCAGAAAAGTCAGAAATCTGGTCTAGTAAGGTTTTTCAGTGACATGGAGGTTTGGATTCTGATCCGGGATGGGTGAATTGTTTCCCCAGTTCCCCCCTTAAACTGAACATTTCATCTAAACTCCTTTAATAGATAAAACGGATATTAAAATTCAGTGAACAAAATAATAATGTTGAAACTTATCATCTCTATTTGTGAAATAATAACCTAATACTAACATAAAATAGGTTTGTCAAGTAACTCTATCCTTTGAGTTTTCTTTAAATTGAAACTTTTGCGAGCATTTTATAATCCTTTAATTAGATTATTTTAAACATATTTGCTTGGATAGTCAATGGTTCCTGGTTATATTTTAGACATCACATTAATTTAAGAAATATTTAAAATTAAAGAAGATGAAACGGCACTTTAATTATCTATTGTTTAAAATAAAACAAGTAAAATTGGCTATATACATAGAAAGGCTTATAGTAATGTTACGTGTAAGTAAATAACTATTAAAAGAAAAGAAAACTACTCAATAATATAAAATAAGAAAAATCAAGTTTTCTAAGAAAATTTAATATCTTATTAGACTAGAGTAAAAAGAGGAATGATTTAGTTCAAAGTACAATTTATCACTGAAGAAATGCGGGTTTCCCTTTTCGCACTGATGAATTTACTGATTGATGTAACTATTCTAAGATAAGTTAGTTTATAAGTCACGTGCTGATATAATCAGTTGGTTCAGAAAGTACACGTACTTAGACGTCTCAGTCCATTTTTCCCAGTAAGGTCCTTTTATAAAAGTCAAACATTTCGTGGCCAAATAATAACACCTTATTAATTTATTAGTTTTGTTTTATAGCTATTGATAATATCTAGTAAAAGTGACAGCTTCAGATCACAAGACTTGATTTTTGAATACGTGAAAGTAGATCTAGTAAGTCTTCTGGCTGTCCTATGAAAATCTAACTAAATTGACGGTTTAAAATGTTACTCTATATACAGTACTTTCATGTATTCATAATTTAGCTAACATAATATTCTCATCGGTCATTTTAGACAGATAGTATAAACATCAATGCAATATTAACTAAATAATGGTTAAATAAATCGTTAAATAGTTGCTTTTTTCTGAAATTCGAATGCAACATAACATTTTTGTAATTTATTAACCTACAACACTTTCATATGAATGATGGGTCCGTTTTAGCTGACTTAAATATATAAACTTGTTTTCCTCACTAAATTTTGTAAATGATTGAATATTTAGCATTCCCCCACCCCACTTAACTTTAAGTAAATTAAACTCTATATAGTGATGTACATTTCTCATAGTTTTATCTATTTTTCCGCCAATATCGACTCGAGTAATCGGTACCCGACGATACCACCATTTTCGTGTATCAAACATGAATACCACATTCGCTCTTATCTTAAAAAGCAACGAAACAGGAACAGAACCGATTTACTACCTCGGTAAAAGGTGGATTTACGGTCTTTATTCGTTCAAGATAATGCTGATGGCACCCCCCCAACTTTATCTGAAGGGAGGGAACACTTCATTCACTTAACGGTGATATGATTCCATCAGGGAGCGTTTATCCTCCCTCCTAATGACGACTGTCGAGATGGACGAAGAAGGGAGGTTTATTTGCCCACCATAAGTAGAAGAAGCTAGGCGTGTTCAAGGTCGGAGGAACATTAGACTCTTGACAAGAACCTTTTCATCAAGTTAGATAATTTTAGTCATTTATCATCATTTAGCACCGCGTCTTAATACCCGTTCGGTTTGTACGCTTTAAGTTCTAATTACGCTGATGGAATAGGAACTGGGAAGGTTGAATTAGAGGAAGTGAACCCGCATTTTTGTGGAGGGAGAGTGGAAAACCATTTAGAAAAAAACCACTCCAGTTCACCCAACCGAGATTCGAACCTCGATCTCCCCGTCCGCAGCAGCCGAGCTCAACACGAAACTAGCGCGTTAGCCAACTACGCCACCGAGACGGGTGATAATATTAGTGACCTGACTTTGCCACCAGCACTTTTCAAGTTTGTTTTTACTTTTTTTTTTAACTTTTGGTCTCCTATTCCCTGCCCATAGTCTCGCTCTCTCCCCTCTAATCTCAATAGTTGTCCTTATTTTTTATTAGTTGATTTTTGTTTAGTCTTTATGTAATATTAAGTTTATTTCTATGGCGCTCCCTTGCACTTAGTCTTCTAGAGATTTATTATTTAAGGATATTTATCTCTATATGGGCTACGAGGTGAGTTTTTAATCATTCTCCCACCCGTCCCCCAAGGAAGTGTTTATTCAGCTCGGAAAAGTGCCATTTTTTATACTTATTCTGAGTTATTTTCGACTGATGTTGCTCACGAAAGCCCTTTGGGGCTGGCGAAAGACATTTTAATCAATGCAATATTGTACTTTTGTAATATATGTTAATGGTTTTATAAAATGAATTAAATACTTGTAAACAAACAATTTGACTTTTAGTACAGAATGTGTGTCCATCCAGAGCTGTGCGTATTCTCACTTCTGGTTAGTGTCATCCTCTCCTGGGAGAAAGCACTTGCACTAGAAAGGTCCTGAAAGGGCGGTAATTTACCATTGCATTCCGCTGCGAATTTCTATGAGCGAGTGAGAAAGCGCTTACACAAGTTATCGGAACGGTATCTCCCATACCTTCTGTGGATCTCTTATATGCCACAATCGACGTGTGACCGATGGCATTACTTCCCCTCCTAAGAAAGTTGTGCTACATATTTTCATTGCTAGGTAAAAATCCGTTGACCCCACCTGGGTTTGAATACGCGAATATCGGGTCGTCTTAGGGCTAGTACTAGCTTCCAAAATGCCGCGTTCTCTTCATAAATTAAGATGACCAACTACATAAGAGCGGTTGATGACGTTATACAGACCCTCTTCGGTTGTGTTCATACGTTGTTTATAAAATAAGAACGTTAAATTTTGAAACTAATATTTTGCATGAATCTTTTTCTAAGTTTAAAAACACATTTAATTGATTTTGATCGCCAGTTATAAGCAGTCACAAGACAGAATATAATACATTTTAATTGATTATTTTATGCACTTTAAGCCTAATATATCTTGTTGCCATAACCGTGAAACCAAAACCATAATAGATTTATTAATGTTTAGTGTTCTTTTAATAGGCTACGAAATCGCCAATTATGCAGTAATCCTAAGGGGAGTATTAATATCATAATGGTTTGACAAAACATTTTGATAATTAAGTATTACCAAGCACATACTAGTTAACTACCGCCTATGTTGGTATTAGTCACTTTCGGCCAATGTGTTCAATGAAGAATCTTCTGCTAGCTGTCACATACACTCCTACCTTATGTCCTATGGATACTTACATCCATTATTGTTCCCAGTGTGTGGCTTGGATCAGTTTTTCATTCAATCCATATATTTTCCACTACCGGCTTGCTAGGTCTGTAGTAACGTCATATACAGTAGCCCCATGGCTTCTTTGGTGCTGACTGACAGCTCACAGCTGACTTCTGACAGTCAACATTTAGGTATGTACCTAAATTTTGACTGTCAGAAGTGACACATGTTTTTGCAGATAGTATGGTTCGGCGTAGGAATACATAATTTGGTCTGGTAACTTTTCAAAGCCGTCAGCTGTCAGTCGGCACCAAAGAAGCCATGGGGTTATTGTACCTCATAATATAACTTAAGACTAGGACAGACACAACAGCCAGTCACCGGCCGTTAATGTATCAATGTTAAAGAGTTCATTTCACCAATGACACATGTTTCGGCCATGCTGGGATTCGAACTCGGGACCCTTAACTCAGTAGGCAGACACACTACCGACTGAGCTAAGGTATCAAATTCTTGTAGATACTATATTATTATTAGCACCGCGTCTTACTACCCGTTCGGGTTATACGCACTTACGCTAATGTGTAATGGTAGGGTGATTGTGAGATGAAATAAAGGACCTACAGTTTAACGTGGAATCCGAACCACGGTGGAGGCCTGGGATTCCCCACATTCACAAGATGTCTTGTCAGAGGTGAAGGAAGGGTTTGGTAATCAGATAAATCTTTGCCGGGACCGAGGATTGAACCCTGGCCGCCAGCATAGAAGTCTGACACCTTACCCCTAGACCGCCAGGTCACCTTGTAGATACTATACAATAATAATAATAATTCATGAATATAAAATGAATGGATGATGAATCATGATCTGTACGCTAAATGAAAGATTAATGTTAGACAGATACTACCTAAAGTGTCGGGCTGCAAGATAGATCATCCCGCCGCGACCGGGAAATATCGATGATTGAGGGAGTACTACCGTGAAATTAACTCCAAGCTACATGATCGAGTTTAAGGCTTTGACGAGCTTACTAACATGGTTTAGAATGTCTATAAATAATATTTTATAACAAATTGTAGCTACAGCATAATTATAGTTGCAAGAAAACTTTAGAAACACAAACTTTTTTTTGTGGGTCAACATTGATAACATTTTACTAAATTATTGGTATTATTCTGCTCGCTTCGGTGACCAAATGGTCCAAGTAAGTGGTTGGAAACTTTTTTTTTATATATAGTTGGCCATATGGGTTGAAAAATTGATGGGCTGTTTTGAAATAAAAAATATCGATTTAAAATGGCAATTTAATATTTTTCATCTGGAAGTTATCACTATTATCCTACACTTTAGGTCAGTCGGTAGCATGTCTGCCTGCTGTCTTAAGGTGTCTTAAGGGTCCCGGCCTCGATTCTCGGCATGGATGAAAAATTTATAATTGATAAAGTGTGGGTTTACCCTTTCACATTGATGAAATAGCGTCTGGGGACTGGATGTTGTAGCTGTCCTAGCCTGAAGCTAGATTATAAGGCTACAACAGGCTTAGAAAACCTGTGGTGAAAAATATATGGCTTGAATAGGAAACCGACTCGGGACATAAGCTAGAAACATTATTATTATTATTATTATTATTATTATTATTATTATTAGCACCGCATCTTACTATCCGTTCGGGTTATACGCACTTACGCTAATGTGTAATGGTAGGGTGATTGTGAAATGAAATGGAGGACCTACAGTTTAACGTGGAATCCGAACCACGGTGGAGGCCTGGCATTCCCCACATTCACAAGATGTCTTGTCAGAGGTGAAGGAAGGGTTTGGCAATAAGATAAATCTGTGCCGGGACCGAGTATTGAACCCCGGCCGCCAGCACAGAAGTCTGACACCTTACCCCTAGACCGCAAGGTCACCTGACAAGCTAGAAACAGTAACAGACGTAAAAAAAATCTAATCATCTATTGATCTATTTTTGTGAAAAGAATTGTTTATTTGCTAAATCTTTTTCATACCATATAAAATTAGGCGGCAAGTTGCAGGTTGCCAACCGCTGGTCCAAGGCGTCATTATAGCAATTGACTGGACTGCCGATAACGGGGAGGTCCGGGTTCGAATCACGGCTGGGTGTATTGAGGCTGGTGTTCCTAAATTGTTTTCAGATCTCTCTCCACACAAAGAGTGGTACACCTTTTCTAAATTCAACATTCCTCATCCCTAACCCATTAAAATAATGAGTAGGGCCTACGTCATGATGCGTATAGCCCGATTGAGATGTGGTGTTAGAAAAATATATTATTTTATAGTAATTATATTACCTATCACAAGTGATATCTACAAATCACTACTTTACGCATAACTATATTAAAATTGCTCTAGGTACAATTTTTAACTGTCGATACATTTCTTCTTATATAATTCAGACCGTATTTGTGTGCAATAGTTTATTTTTAAAACACGACACGAAGTACAAGCGAGATAAAATAATATTTGAGTAATGCAGGTAGCCTATAAGAGTGTCAACAATATTATTTGTATACTGTAATCATATTATGAATGTATTAACATTAAAATTGATAGCTACCATTAATTACAATTTTTATTTTACATTGCGTGTCTACCCTAAGCAACGAACGCTTTACTTTGCTTCAAATAGAGAGAAATTAAGTAATCCCATGGCTTCTTTGGTGCTGACTGCCAGCTCACAGCTGACATCTGACAGTCACCATTTAGTTATATACCTAAATTTTAACTGTCAGAAGTGACAGCTGATAAACACATGATTTTGCAGGTCATATGATTCGGCGTAGGGATACGTCATTTGGTCTGGTAATTTTTTAAAGCTGTCAGTCAGCACCAAAGAAGCCATGGGGCTACTGTACGTGCGGTAGATATTGTGAAATGCTCATGACAGACAAAGAGACAAACTTTTCATTCTATTAATATAGATATAGATTAAAATTAATGAAAAAGTTTAACTAACCCCTATCAATTTTAGTAAATAAATAATAATTCTTGTACAATATTTCATAAACCCCATGTTACTGCCCGTCCGGGCTATTTGCGTACCTGAAATCACATGTAGTGAGAGAGTAGTAAACCATTTAGGAAAAAAAAAGCTTTCATTACATTCAGCAGGGATTCTTATCATAGGCAAACCAAACCTGACGCAGTAGACGCCTTAGCCCGCTTTACTGCCTATGCGGGTAATATAATACGTTTTAATATGGTATTATAAAGAAAGAGAGAGAGAAACAAATAGAAAAAGAGAGAGAATCCTGTTGATATTTAAATGATACACAGTGGTCCACAGTTGTCTTGCAATAGAGACTCCATGATGGAAGGTTGAGGCTCGAATCGTGACCGGATGCAGTGTGGGTGGTTTTACACACGATGTTTATCCTATTTACTCGATATTCTAATCTAAATGAACTTTCTCTAAACAAACTTCCTCGTTTTCACCTCTTATACCAAGCCGTTAAAAACCAGTGTGTTAAACAAAATAACTATTTATATATCTAATGTTAGTAAAAACAAACTCATGAAAAAAATGTGATTCATATAGTCAATAGTTTTACTGTAAAGGTCTACAGTCCGACTTTCATAGAAATAGTTTTTTTTTAAGAAGATATAACCTTTTATTGTGGCCAACATTGATATTATTTTCTATAATTATCATATTATTCTATAGGTAGTATCAGTTCCTATATAATAACATCTATACTATGTTGAAAAGTTATCAATGCTGTCTGTAACGGTGTGAAAAGATGCCCCGTGTTGTGACGTCAATTGTAAAGGTGTGAAAAGATGCCCCGCGTTGTGACGTCAATTGTAAAGAGGTTAAATACTGCCCCTCGTTGTGCGCCAATTGTAAAGAAGTTAAAAGTATTGTGGATAGATTTGGCCCACGTTGTGACGCCAATTGTAACAGTGTGGATGGATCTTCTTGAAGAATGCCCCGCGTTGAGTACGCCAATTGTAAAGTCACGGAAAGATTGTGGCTGTTGGCCCACATTGGTGCGCCATTTGTAAAACATGTAATTTAAACAATAAATATTGGACTAGATGTTGAGATAAATCTGCCCAAGAAATGAGAAAAACTGTGTTTTGCTGTCACAACGACAATTTTATTTGTCCTTAAGTTGTTTTGTAATTAAAATAAACCACCACTTAATGTTGCAAAACCCTTCCATCTCGTCTGCCGTAGCAGAGTAGAAAGACCCGAAGACTGACGCGTCTAACAAGTTAGCGTCCTCTCGAGTCGAGCATGTCAACCCCGACCACTCCTTGCTTTCTTTCCATCGACCAATAGGGTTAGTTTTTATATTAGCGCGCATTTAGGAAAACAGATGTGCTACTCTGCACCTGCTATTTGTTTACTGCGTATTAACCCGGAAATAAAACCATGCTTCTGACACGTGCAGCTAAATCAAAGAAAAAAAAGAAACATGGCCGTAGTCTAGAAAAGATGAGTTTACATTATATTAACTGAAAAGAAGAAATATTATTATATTTACTTTAAAATATGATCGCGAATATTAAAAAGACAGGAAAAATCCATATCATTACATGTCCTCCAAAAAAAAGTTTATATTTTCAAAAAAACTTTCTGCCTCTGAAAATTAGACTGTACTATAATTTTGTGCCACCAACCAAATCAATTGAGATAGGAGGAAAGCAATGCTATAGTGTGATTTTGGTAGGAAGAACAGTAGAAGTTAGTTACTAAAGTTACTGAACCAGTTTTAGTAAATGGATACATCAAGTCATGTTATCTGGAACTGTCACTTTTGATAGATATATTCAATATCTATAGAATTACACAAATAACAAAGTAAAATGGATTAGTGTTGGCCGCAAAGAAATATATTTGAATTTTCTCCACTGTTCTTCCAACCAAAATCAGGGTATAGAGTCTAGCTAGCAGTTTTCAATCTCCCCTGCATTTTGTCTCACATTTATTCACAAAGACACACGTCTCAACTCAAGAGCACGCCTTCTGCCACATCTCATATCCTCAATGGTGATATTAAAGTGTATTTCACCATGAGAATAATGATTTGATGAAGTTCTTTCTTATCTGGATCACGATAACTTGGCTCTTTTCTTAAAGAAAATTGAGTCACATCACATGCTAAGAAAAATCAAGGAAAAAACCCATTATTTGCGAGAATGTAACTTTTAAACGGTCATTAAATGTTACAATAAATAGGCTGAAAGAATTAATATTTGGTAGGGAATATTGCTAAAAATATATTTCACTTACATTTTATAGCATCATGTGTATGTACCTGTACATACACTCCGTTTACCCTGAAAGATAGCAGATTGCACTATGTTTCTATCGTATAGGCTTCACTGTAATGGAACCATTTAAGGTAAGTTTACTACCTCAAAGAGTAGACGAAGCGTTCACTTAACCCGGAAGGCAGCAGTTTTACCGTGCCTGACTACACCATTACACTATCTTATAACCCTAAAGTACCAACCAAATAAGGTATGCGTGCTACCTTTCAGGGTAGACAGGGTGTATCACAGTTATCGTAATATAATCATTACTTTTCTAGACAATTTAATGATTGAGAAGCGTGAAGGTTTGTAACAAATTCAGAAGCCCAAACTCGACGATTTGACACTAAATTGCATAGCACCCCAAAATAAAACTCAACTAGGATTTCGGGTGAACGTATTTCACACTTTATATTTTGTATTTGCGAGTGATGTATTAATCTCTTTGGTTACAGGTGTCATATTTTGACACTCCGCCTAAAAAAATCGCGTAGCCTAGATATTGAATTTTAGTCTAGTAAAATTTACGTATCTCTATAAAAGCTTCAGCTGGTGTTTGCATGCTAAGATTCGTCTTATTAGTGGTAGGCTTCGTTAGGTGGCTTTCACACGTGACGGTGTCTCGCCGTTGCCGTGGAGGGGGCGGCGTCGTGATTATCTAGATCATGGCGATTAACTACTAACTATATTGCATGGTAATTAGAATGTTAACTTTAAAATGAATGCACACGCAATAGTACGCGGAGAAGATTGGAAAAGCCAAAGTGATAAATTATATTGGAAAAATCATCCACAGTCTGACAGAAATTCTAACCTTGACCACCCTCAACGGGTAATCTAATCTATTGCAAGACTGACGCATTAGCCCGTGTCCATCCTGCAATGGTGATCATGCAATCTAAAAGTCAATCTCTTTGGTTTCTTTCGTTAGCGATGGGGAGGATGTAGCTCGAATCTCAGATAGTTTTACTGAAGTCGTTTTTCCCTAAATGAGTTCTCGCTCACCCTCCACGGAAATTCAGGTACATTTTATATAAATTCTACCTTCATTTCTACACTACTCGTATAAATAATCTAGCCCAAATGGACGCTAAGGGGCGGAGAAAAGCAAATGTTGCACGCATGCACTATGTTTATGGGTAGTTTCACACGGGTACTTTTGTAATGCGCTTCAAGTCCACCGCGTGTTTTGATTCACGGGCCTTTTCATGCGAACGACTTACTACCACATGGTTTTACGTCAGCTACCGTAAATCATCTCACCTACACACACCAATGGGATACCTGGGCACATGACATTTAGTGGCTTGTTGTATTCACACAATGTAGAGGAATATATTACAAGCTACTGCAGTGTATATATTACACTGCAGAACACAACAAATACCCTTCAGGTTCACTCACAGAACAGCGAGAAATTAACTCAAGATGCGCCTCTTGTAATTATATTTGTTTAATTAACTCTAAATTATGTAAAAGTCATGGATGAAGGGAATTTTTATTTAAAGTAATATATGTAGAGTATCCTTTTAAGATTCATCCATGAAGAAACACGCGCTTCTCAGAAACAATGTGAAAAGGATTTCACCACTAAAATATATTTTTTATACCATCTTTCCTGTTAAAAGAACTGCGCTATTTCCTGTTAAAAGGAACAACTCCGCAGTATTTTTCAAAATACGCCATTTCCCCATACCAATAAGAAGCTAGCCTTCACAACACCTGCCGCCAGGACTCTTTCTATTAGTTGGTTTTTACATTGTTGACGAGAGGAGAAAAAGGCAAGGGGTATGTCATATATAAACCGCTGTGTGTGTGTTTAAGGAATCTCCCGCCCACGCACAACGCAGTCAGTCTAACACAGTATAAAATAACTTACATTAATATCACAAGTGTGCAGTGATATAAAACATTTAATTGGAATATGTATACGTAATTAACAGGTGTCATTTAAATAAACCGTTTGTGAATAAACAGCCATCAACAGTTCTCTTTCTTCAATTTTATTAATATACCTATTTAATTAGTGCTCGACCACGGAGCTATAGACAACCTAAGACCACGGAGCTATAGACAGATGGTTAAACGGTATCTTCTCCATACAGTGATGATAGACAACCTAAGACCACGGAGCTATAGGCAACCTAAACATTATCACAGCATTATTATATCAGGGAATTAATCCGTAGTGTTTCAATCGACGCCCAATGAGGGGTGATTGATTCCACAGTGATACAATTGGCGCCCAACGCGGCGCAAATGTTCCATAGTGTAACTCTCTTGTCAGTCCATAAATTAAAAGCCCATCTCACTTCTTGGATAGCACCTAGGTAGGTAATACAGGTCGAACCAGACGTCTAATATTGCTGAAGTTACTGTATCTGTGTTATTCTTTAGAGAGCAGTATATTCGAGACCAGTGAAACCGTTTTACCATTTTTTTAAAATACCACAAAATTGAAAAACAATTATTTTAAAATGAAAAGAAAACCTATTGACTTCATCCCAATTAATTTTTTTACAAAATAAAAATGCAGAAAACTGCATTTCGATACTTGTTCTGGTCCAAGCGTATATTTTTCGCCGGTTAGTTGTCACTAAGACGGGCTCTTAAGGCACACTACGAGGATCAATGTCTCAGATGTCTCAGTATATATTTATAAACTATGCACTTCGATGGTCACATGGTATAATACGTCACGCTTGCAATCGACTGGACAGGGAAATCTTTCTCATCCCTAACACAGTAGCGTAATTATTGAACATGCTTATAGCCCGAGCGGGATGTAAGACGCGATGCTAACAAGAAAAATCCCAACTTCCAGCCTCCTAATTCCAGAGCGAAACGTCAGATATAACTTTTACCAACCAAACAAAGTTACAACTAAAGGTGCGGTAGGTGTGAGAAGTTTCTCTGTCTTACTTATGAAGTAGAGACTCTACTGTTGACCGCTGAGAATACGTCGAGCAAGCGCGTTCAAATCAAGTCTACTCCACGTTATCTTCACCACTTTTTTCCTAAAATTCAACGCACGTTCACCGTGTGGAAATACCCACTTAGACCGACGTATCTTGACGGAGAGAACGATGGACTTGTTGCCAATGTGAAACTGCACTTAATATTATGTTTAAAGTCACCTAAACTCTCTGTGTTCAGAAATAACTGATGCGTTATTGTATTGTTTGTTGACAGACTCGACCAAGAAGCTGCGGGACGTACTGGATGAATTCAGCGGGGATGGGCCTCTTTCCAAGTACTCTCCTGACGGGGTAAGGCCCTTGGATCAAATAATAACTTGTGTTTCTTTGCAGGGGAAGGGTGGGGTGGGATGGGTTCAAATTTCATAGAGAGGGCACTTTTAGAAAAAATAAAAAAAATTCCGGGAAATTTATAATAATTCAAAGAAGTTTTATAGTAACTTCAATTCAATCAAGACGTCTTGTAACGTTAATGCAACGGAAGGCTTTAATTACTTATACAGATAAGTACTTTATGATGAATAATATTGCACTCAGAACTAGTTCTAATTTAAAATTGCTTGCTAAAAGAATAAAGTTAAATAACATTTATATTTTGAACGGCTATCGAAGTAGCTTCGCCAAACAAAATGAACAAAGAAAAGTTTAAATGATGACGTCATCGTAGATATTGTCACCAATTTGAACCCTTGTTCATTGGATAGAGAAACGGGGAAAGAAAAAGCGCATCCTGGGGACCAACTTGAGAACAATGTTACGCCAATTTCAGGCTTGCGCCAGAGAAGATTATCACCCTTAAAGACGGATTCACACTGACAGACTGTGCGCCTGCTGTGTTAGACCGTCTGGACCGTGGCCTTGAAAGAACACGGCCGGTGCACAGCCCTCTCAGTGTAAATCCAACTGAGTCCGGGTCTCATGCCATTACTATTACAGACAATTAATTATCGATATTCGTACAGACATGTAAGTCTTAATGCCGATAAAGATATATAATTATCTTTGCTAGTACAGACTTGTATGAGATTTACATTTTGTGGTGAGGAGCAAAATTTATATTCGGTAACTAGGTATCTTCAAATATCTATATCATAAATTCATAATTAAGCACTGATTGATTTCTCGATTGTATGCGATATCATTAATTTTCTATATCAGTACCGGTGGTTACACGCTCTAAGACGCCAGTTTCACAATAGCCTTGATTACTTATGGAGGAGAGGCCATGTCACAATCTTGACTGGGCACATAGGAAGTAGTTTTTCACATGTTATTCATCACTGGGGATTTCCTACCCTTCCTCCACACTAGTGAAGGTGCACTCCCTTATAAACTAGCCTATTCAACACCTCTATCACATGGGTTCAAGCCATTAAATAACCTATCTGCTAAAACGTATGAGCCAAGGCCACAGACAAGGAAATAACCTTCTCTGTGGCCAAGGCACCATGGCCCGTTCACATGACTGAGGTTGAGCGAAAGGGAAAGGGAAGTGAAGTGGAGTTGCTTTCATTTGCAGCAAAGTATCACCTTCTACCTAGCTCCATCTTCTATTTAGCTCAGCCTCGTTCTTCGCTTACGGGTCTATATTATTATTTTGGTAGGAAGAACAGTAGAAGTAGGTTCGGACTTCTGTGTTGGGGACCGGGGTTCAATCCTCGGTCCCGGCACAGATTTATCTGACTACCAAACCCTTCCTTCACCTCTGACATGACGTGTATTAATCACAACTTGTGAATGTGGGGAATGCCAGGCCTCCACCGTGGTTCGGATTCCACGTTAAACTGTAGGTCCTTCATTTCATCTCACAATCACCCTACCATTTCACATTAGCGTAAGTGCGTATAACCCGAACGGGTAGTAAGACGCGGTGCTAATAATAATAATAACAGTATAAGTTAGTAACTAAAGTTATTAAAACGATTTTAATATATTTATACATCAAATAATGTGATCTGCAGCTTTCAAGTTTGATAGATATGATCAATATCTATAAAATAACACAAATAAGAAAGTAAAGTGCTACCAATGTTGACCACTAAGAAATATATTAAACTTTTTTCTACTTTTCTTCCAACCCAAATCAGGGTATAGGTGTTAAAGCGTTACCTAACCAACTTAAAGAAACGTCTGAAGTCACAATCTCATTGGGGTTAAAGTATTATTAGCCTTCACTTATTGGGAAATCGAACAAGACCTTCAATCGATACTTAAGAAAATTTTCGGGGTGGATAAACTCGATTCCAATAACGTTCTCCTCATCGAGATTTTTTTTTTGTACACCGTGTCTTACTACCTATCTTGGCTGTACGCATTTTAATCACGTTATTACAGTAAAAATGAAGAAGGTATACATTGAATTAATTTATATGTACCCAAATTTGCGTGTTGGGAGAGTGGGAAACCATTGAGGAAAAACCCATTTTAATACACCCATACAGGAATCGAACCCTGGTCTCTCAGTCACTTGCAAACCAGACAAGACAAGGTTGATGCTTGTGTCCACATGCCTACATGTGCGGGTCTTCCTAATATTATTGCTGCTTGGAATAAAATTTGTCTACTACCACCCGAAAAAAAAAACGTACAGTGCTTTCCGAATAGCAAGCATTTTTTAGTTTTTATTTAATTTATTTTGGGATACTTAACGTCCACTTTCTGAACAGATTGATTATATCAGCACACGACTTATAAACTATCTTAATCTAGAACAGACACAACATCTATCCCCCCGGCCATTAATCCATCACTGTGAAAGGGGAAACCCACATTTCATAAATAATAAATTTTTCGGCCATGTCAGGAATCAAATCCGGGACCTTTAGTTCAGTGGACAGACACGCTACCGAGTAAGCTAAAATGTCGGGACAACTAGAAATCAACCTGCTACCCCAACCATCAAGACTATAATATGTATCTACTTGCATATGCACTCAGCCTCAGTGTTTTTATTTATAGAGAACCCTAAGCTCAACGCTCTCCACAACGTCCAGGGTCTATCAATCTTAACAAACTCCTCCCAACACTGGGGAAGAATAGGGACTCCTGCCTCCTAAATAACCTGACATATACACTATACCCCTTTCAGTTCTCTTTTGTCGAGATGTTTTGTCTCTCTTCCTCAGAGACATTTATTCTCCGAGACATCTTCTGAAATATACGACTAAACTTGCAAATATTCAGAACTACAACTTTCTAGACATTTATCATAAGAGATATTCACGAGAAGTTTTATTCTGGTCCACACAAATGGAAATGGAAATAGAAAACTGAGCTTTGCTTTATATAATTAATATATGTAGATTGAGGTATAACAACGCCGGTTGGCTCATTTAGTATGGTTTGGCGTTGATAGTGAGGTCTGGGTTTGTCTCTTGTCCACATAAAAGTAGGTGAATATAAGAAAGACTATGGTTCTACTAAGTAGTTGCAGTTTGTTGCATTGCAAGGTATTACTCCGTATCAATCAGTTAAGTTAGATTATTAGACCATAATTGATGAATTAATGTAATTATAATTACATAGTTGAATGTGAATGTGAAATATACATTTTAATAACAAATACGTGTATGAATTAACAAAAAATACAAATTGTACTAATATTAGTCTAATTAAAGGTATACTTTAAAACAAATGGTGGCAGATAAAAAGCAAGAAAACCTAAAAGGAGAAAATAACAAAATATCGGTTAGGATTTTTTTTATTCCATTCATAATTTCCATAGTCAAAACAAATAAAAATATAGATTATAGTAAAATAATAATTGAAAAAATTAAATGAAAAAATTAATGTTATGCAATAAGCTAAGCAAATTTAAAAAAATCATTTTCATTTTATTGATATTTAAAATGTCTTATTTATGTTTTAAAGTATATTATTCATTTCACAATCAAACAAACCTATTATCCATTGCTTAATTTATTAATGTTATGCAAAAACTTATATTAAACTAGCAATAGATTGTTAGTTCTTTTATATTGTTAAATTCAAAAATGTTTATTCATGTTTTAAATTTTATATTTTATTAGACTTATTTTATTCCAAAATCATAGTTTTTGTAATTTTATATACACACCATTTTGTTAATAACTACTCTTTTCCAACATCGACTCTTTAAATTGGTTATTTTTACTACACCAAACATTCAATTTTGACTTTTTGATTTAATATTTCAACTATAACTATTAGTTTAATACATAAACTGTACACTATACTAACTTGATTCCTAGATGCAAAGAAATGAATTGCAAAGAATCAAGCTGCAGCTATGTTGAGCTTACTCTTTCGTATACTCACAAAATTTATACTCTTCTTGCTAAAATGTGTTTTCAAAACATAAATGTAAAACTCTTTGAATAATTAAAAAATAAGTGGTCTTGTTGTGGTGTTCTAAATATAGGCAAGGTACGTCTATGGTACATTTGACCTTTTGTAAACGGTTCCGTATTCATTCGCCTTGTAAATAGGTTTTGTCTCTTTGACAAATGAGCTCATTTATCAAAGCTACAAAACACATTTTCTAGGTGGATGAATACGGGTTTTTAGTAACTTTTCATCTGTCAGAAAAGATCTGAATTACGGGTAACCGACCAAGCCTGTCTTTTATAATTACTGTCGCCCTAGCTAAGGGTTGGCAATCCTGGTAATAAGCGGGGGTGAACTAGGCTTTTTAGGTCTACTAGGAAGACTAATGAGAAGAAATTGAAAGGGAAACAATAAAGCACAGTCTTCTTCCTAACTATTTTAGTTCACAATATGTCTTGCTACCAGTACGGACTATTCGAATTTTAACTCTGTGGTGGAGATTATAAATATATAGCTTAGAGGAAATGTACCGCTCATTTGTGTGAACCCCGCTTCGGCGGATGCATGGTCAAACGCACTATTCTCATGTTAGAATACACTACCGATGGCAAGGAAATAGAGGGTTCGAATCTCGGTCAGGTATACTGAAGGTAGTCTTCCAAAACTGTTTTCCACTCTCCCTCCACGCAAATGCGGGTACACTTTCTCTAAATATAACCTTCTTAGTCCCTAAAACCATTATAGTAATTAGTACATAAGCTTATAGTCCGAACGGATAACAAGACGCGATGCTATATATATATAGCATCGAGTCTTGTTATCCGTACTGAGGGTGGTTTATATTAAACGATTTCCCTACCCCTCCCTTCACTATATATATATATATATATATATATATATATATATATTATATATAACAAATATAACGGATAACAAGACGCGATATATATATATATATATAACAAATAACGCGATATATATATATAACAAATAACGCTATATATATAAAACAAATAACGCTATATATATAAAACAAATAACGCTATATATATAAAACAAATAACGCTATATATATATATATATATAAGATATAAGATATAACAAATATAAGCTATAGCATCGCGTCTTGTTATCCGTTATATTTGTTATATATATTATATATATAGTGAAGGGAGGGGTAGGGAAATCGTTTAATATAAACCACCCTCAGTACGGGTAACAAGACGCAATGCTATAGATTATATTTGTTATATATAGTGAAGACAGGGGTAGGGAAATCGTTTAATATAAACCACCCTCAGTACACCTGGATGTAATTCGAGCCCTGACCTCTCCAGACTATATATGCCACGTGAGATCCCTGAGATGTGAGGAGTCATTAATAATTACACATCATTTCCCCAGGTCCCCCATGAGCTCTCTAGATATAAAACCATTGCGGCATCTGGTGAACCAGCGGTGACGTATTATGTGCGCGCTGGATCTAATTACTAAGGATGTGCCTCTAGCGCTTTAACAGCGCCATTGTTTTCAAGGGAAGGGAAGAGGGTGGGCTAATAAATCTCCAGGGTAAACACATGGTTGGGAAAAAGGAATAACGGTTTCACGGATGATGGAAAGGTTCAAATTTCGCTACTTCCGTGTTCATTTATTCGGTGAATTTACAGAACATCTGTTGGGATAGTATGAATAATAGAAATAGTAATATGGGGTATTTTGTGGCTAGAAATGCTAAGGTCATAAACCCCAAATAAAGGATGGCGAACCAATTCCAAGATTTTCCCAGAGATGTGATTTATTTATTTTACACCGTGCCTTAATATCCGTTTGGGTTATATGTTTATTACGATAGTGTGGCTGTGCGTATAACCCGCACGGGTAGTAAGACGCGGTGCTAATAATAATAATAATAATAATAATAATAATAGTGTGGTTGGGATGTGGAAGGATTAATTGAGAGGAAATGTACACAAATTTGCGTAGAGAGAGCGTGGCTAAACACTAAGGGGAAAACCCCCTCAGTACACCCGACCGGGATTCATACCCAGATATCCTCATCAGCAGTCTATTAAGAAAGTGACGCCTTAAAACAGGCGTATCAAATTCGATTGATCATATTAAGGGCCATACTGAAAATTTTAAATACAGAGGGAGTCGCATTAAAAAATTTGAATATTGTCAATAACGTAATTTCCAACTTATTACTTTAATATTACGATAATAAAAGTATAAATCCCTCTTTAAAACGATAAGACTCAACCCGTATAATTTTTGTTACCAAAAAATAGAAATCTCTTTGCAACAATGGTGGGATTGTCGTGCTATACATCTTGTGCCAAAGTCAGTTTCATAGTTTAGAAATGTGTGTCTGTAAGCCGCGATAACTCGTGTGTTTGGTTCCATTTAATGTGAGAAAACAACTGTCGACATTTAAGTGCGCGCAAATCCAATTACCTTATGGGAACTGATTCATGTCGAAGAAGTAGTACCAATTTGGTACACCGGCCTCAAACTTCTCCAAAATATGCCAAATTCCCTAATACATATCATATCACATTCTCAAAGGTTGTATTTCTACGGCGTTTTAAAAAAGAAGAATATGTATAATTGTTTAGTGGTTCATCAAAAGGTTCGCAGGCGTGCCTCTTGGTCTAGTGGCTACTAATTTAGAGATCCCAGGCTCGATTCTCACCGGTACCATATGCTGTTTTTCCCAAGGGGAATTGTTCCTATGGTTGACATGGTCTGGTTAATTAGACTTTAGTTAGGTTTAAGGAATATTTTATTTATTTTTGGTCAAGTTTGTATAGAAATTGCAAAAATACTTACCTTAACACGCGTTCCCCATATCCACACCTTAATTCACTGTAATGCATGCTTGACAAAATATAATAGCCTAGTTTTACCAGCACTGTTGGACACATAGACATAGGAATCAGTATCCTCTAATCTAGTTTGACAATGGTGGAAATCTCCCCTCAAATTGTACTTAGGTGTATTTTCTTAAGTGGTGTTATCGGGGTTCAAATGTCAATCGGGTGTAGTGAGCGTGGTTTTTACTAGATGGTTTACAGTTCTCCTTCCACGTGGATGCGGGTATATTTCAACTAAGATTTGCCTGCCTCGTCCCTCTCTACCTTATCAGTATAATTAAATGGGGATAACCCAGATAGATACACAAAATAAAATAATTTAATTGTTTTTATTCAAATCAATATTAACGATGATGCACTTGCTGTACATATATTTATTAGGTGTTCCGTCTTACGACAGGTATATTCCTTTTGTCCGTGAACTTAGACCTCCAATGCACTTCGTCCTCTGACTACTCCTTCAGCGCCCAGAATTTTCTTCTTTCTTCCAAGTCATCTAGTATTTGAATCTTCCTTCTTCCTCAGCTCATCTTCCCCCTCAGCTTTCCTTTACATATATACCCAAATTAAATGAAACTATATATTTTACCCTAAATTTTACACTAGGAATTGTCGGTGACCTGGTGGTCAAGGGGTAAGGTGTCAGACTTCTGTGCTGGCGGCCGGGGTTCAATCCTCGGTCCCGGCAAAGATTTATCTGATTTCCAAACCCTTCCTTCACCTCTGACAAGACATATTGTGAATGTGGGGAATGCCAGGCCTCCACCGTGGTTCGGATTCCACGTTAAACTGTAGGTCCTCCATTTCAACTCACAATCACCCTACCATTACACATTAGCGTAAGTGCGTATAACCCGAACGGGTAGTAAGACGCGGTGCTAATAATAATAATAATAGTAATAATACACTAGGAACACATACTACCCAATGTTTTGTATATTGTTTCTTAAGGCGATTACTGCTTTAGTTCATTAAAGTCTATCCTCAACCTATCCCTTTAGGCTAGATAATTTAAGTCAGTGATAAACAATTGAGCATAGTAACAAAAGTCACGCAAAAATGCTGTTTTTGCACAACACTTTTTTTTAAAACAAGTCTCATTATATCCGTTCAGATTAAGCGTATAATTATTAATCAAGTTAATGGGGAAGAAATGAAGTAGAACGAATGTTATAGAAATTATACCCGCGTTTGTGTTTTGGGAAGGTTGGAAGCCGTCTATGATGAAACCAGGGCCGGATTTACGTACGTGGGGTGGGAGCTTTGGAGTGGCATATAGTGTGGGGCCCCCCATAAAACCATGTAAATTACATCATAGCATGTCCGAGGAAAGGTAAAAATTAAGCAACTTTTTGAATTTACACAAATTTAATTATAGCAAAGTAAAATCAAGTAGGCTACATAAAGATTTGATAAAAAAAAACGCTCGCTCCGGAACAGTCTTGTTTTCAGGCCCTGGACAGTTGTTAAATTGCCAGGAAAACTTCTCACTTTGGCATGACAAATTACTTTTATTGATATTGATACGCTTAGCTTAATTTTTCTGGTCTTGCCAATTAGATTAGGTAACTAGTAGCAAGAAAAGCTTGTATAACCCAAACGGGTACTAATGCGTAGTGCTAAAAATAAAATAAATAAAAAGGTAACCAGAACTGATATGTTAATACTTCAATGTTATAATCAATGGAGGCCTTTACAAATAAAAATTACCGTTAGCATAGAGAGGTGATGGAAAAAGCACAAAAATACTTGATTTTTTTTTATAAACATGCAATAACTTTGTAAGAATTTTCGGGTAGCAGAGATGCGCGATTGTCTTTGACAGAGACATTTTCACTGATAAACTGGGATCAGTTTGGTAACTACTCGCTGGCTCGCTCACCATTCTGGCCAAGCAGTCACTCGTGCGTTCGCTCCCTTGTCAGTCTGGCCGAACTCTTAAGGTACCTTCACATCACATATTTTTATATTATGTCAATATAATCCTCCACAGTTGACACTTCTACACCTAGTATTCTACTTAACTACCTCATTAAAACACAAACTGACACTCACCACGAACACAAGATACATCTGAATTTCAACGTTTCTCGGGAGGAGCTGACTAACTTTGTCAGAGAAACGAAACATTGGAAAATAAAATTGTATCAAAGGCCCCGCTGTCGGCCGGTTCATGGAAACACTTTGAGAGGAACCGCCGCAGCACGCCGAAAGAGAGGCCAATGTATTTAGAGATAGCGCGCAAAATTGTAACTGATCAACTGGGACTTTCTTAGTAAATATTTCAAGTGTCAGTAGGATTTTTATTTTTAATTTAACTTGCAAACATATTAATTTGGTCATATTTATTTATTTCGAGCAGGAATAACATTATGTTAAAAAACAAACAAGAAAGCATTTACAATAGAAAATTAGTTATTTTTTTCTTTTTTCAGGGGTTTATGAGGGGCCCCTCTCTGTGATCGCCCCCTCTTAAATCCGGCCCTGGATGAAACCCACCAGTACACCCACCTAGTATTCTTACCCCAACAAACCATGATAAGTGAACAAATGTTACATTTATCCCGCGTGCCCACTTTCACAGATTACAATATCATTCAAATAATATTAAATATTAATTAATTTGGTTTCATTTTATTAATAATATATACATTTAACATTTTACAGTAAATCTTAAATTCTATATATTTTTCAAATCGTCCAATTCAGTTGGCAATGGAACATATTTTTGAAATTGAAATTTACATAATTTATTAATTAAATCTACTTGCTGAGATAAAAAATTAGTTCTACTATATTTCTATTTTTGTTAAAATGTTATTTTAAAATATAGGTTGGGAACGGGAGGGAGGATGTCTAGTGTATCGGATGGAAACTTTGGCCTAAAAGGAAATCTTCACTAAATGGTAATTTAGTTATTAAATTTCACTTAAAAAAAAAAAGGTGCGGACTTATTAATTATGAAACAGTATTTCATTTTCTTGGGAAAAAGAAATGATTATCTAGCTTTAGCAATCCTTCCTTCCCCTCGGTAACGTCTTTCTCCCCCTCCCCCC
>CABEEJ010000036.1:534092-566149 GCA_901482245.1 Timema douglasi
CCCTTTCATCCCTTTCTCCCTAAAACCCCAAGTAACGTCTTCGTTTCTTAGAACCACGATTTAAGTTACTTTTTTTTTTCGACCCATTTATAATTGAGTGAGAAGAAACTGGCTCTGACGTCAACTTCGTTATGAACAAAGAGGGCTTTTTATTTGTCCTCTTTTTAAGTTTTCTATCTTGACTATTCCAGAACTGTCCCGGCTATGGGAACAAGTACGCCTACCTTCTTTCAGTTAATTAAACTTTTTAAATAATACCTCTAAGCTAGCTTGACTTTTTACCTTCTAGATTGGACGGATAATCTTCAGAACCTACTTTGAAAGTTAAATTTATTTTGAGATCTGTTCAATATTATTTTACACAGTAGCTTAGGATAGACTAGGTTACTTAGCCTTGATCGTACCCGCACCCATGATAGTATTCGCTGCCTACGGTAAGGATGCTGTACCAATCGGTGTTGGTACATTTAACTCGTAAACACAAGAGCAACCGTTGCTTAGTGCGTTTGCACTGTACCTTTAATACCCTCACGACCTTAGTCTACTCGCATGATAGCTCACAAACCTACTAGAAATAATCCCTAATACATCCCTTTGCCAACAGCTGACATCTGTCACTTTGGATAACTGTGATTAAAACTATAGTAATGTATGAATTTGATAGCTAACCACAGTAATTTAGGCCAATATTATTTATATGTTTATATGAGGTCAGACACAAAGCTTATTTATCGTTTTATTCCACTTAAAAAAATTATTATTCACAGAATCTTCAGAAAAGGTCTAACATAGCATCAAATATAAACCATGTGGTTGAACGTGCCGGAAATAAGTTCTTTACAATGATGCACCCAAGCAGTGGACGAAATTATTTTATTCGGTTTAATATTTCAAAATACGATAAAATAATCATAAAATACTGTCATATATATAAATATAAATGAAAAGTATTTTCTCTTTTCCAAGTAAATAAGATGCCTGTATTAAAAGGTATTAATGTATGCACTATATTACATATCATAGATATCATTCCAAAACGAAGAATAAGTACTTTTAATTATTTATAAATAAAATTCAATTTTTAGTGAAATTATGTTGTACAAGTTGTAATAAATTAACTTGATAGACATAAATGTATAATATAATATTCATATACACATTATTTTATTGATATTTGAAATAAATTGGTAATATTAATTACAAGTTATGACAATTTATAGTTATGAAAGAATTTCCTTAATCACACAACAGGGAATACTCAAATTAAATGGTTTTAATATCTGATATGAGGATGATGCCGTCGTAGCATCGAAACATATCGTAAAAATAACGTTACAGTACTTGTAGCAGGTGACCTGGTGGTCTAGGGGTAAGGTGTCAGACTTCTGTGCTGGCGGCCGGGGTTCAATCCTTGGTCCCGGCACAGATTTATCTGATTACCAAACCCTTCCTTCACCTCTGACAAGACATCTTGTGAATGTGGGGAATGCCAGGCCTCCACCGTGGTTCGGATTCCACGTTAAACTGTAGGTCCTCAATTTCATCTCGCTATCACCCTACCATTACACATTAGCGTAAGTGCGTATAACCCGAACGGGTAGTAAGACGCGGTGCTAATAATAATAATAATAATAATAATACTTGTAGCAGTAACCAAGGAACACGGAAATACAGATAAGAAAGAATTTCAATTTTAATATTTTTTCAAATTTAATAACTTGTTCTGTAAATTCTAAAAATAATATAGAAATACGAAATATGCATGATCATATCATCCTTTGTTTTAGAAACATAGTTTTAAGTATAACTTTGACTCAAATGTCTACGATTTTAACATGTACTGAATTTTTAGATGTTTGTTATAATTTCAAGACATTCATAACTATAAATTATCATAACTTGTAATTAATATTACACATTTTTTCAAATATCAATCAAACATTGTGCATACATATAATATTATATCACACATTTATGTATTTCATGTTAATATAATACAACTTGTATTTTTGAATTCTGGAATCATCTTGTTTTGTCCTATTCTTGCATATTCTTTGTTCACATTCTTAGAAAGTAGTGTCCACTAAAATGTATACGAATGTTGGGTAACATAATAATAATAATAGTAATAATAGCCTAAAAATAATAAATGTAAACTACTTTCTGACTTTTTTGTGTTGAATAAAAATGAGCTAAATAATTTTCAAATTCCACTATTTGTCATTAAGTATATAAGATTTTTTTCCTCTTAGTCTTTGAAGTTTAAAAAAAATATAATATACGTTTCAATTTTATTATATAAAGTAAAAGTGCAGCAAACCAATTGATAACCTGATGATTTATTTATATAGCGTATGGCAATAAAAGGCGTACATTAACAAACATTACCAATACAAAAAACATTAACAGAACAGAAAACACTAGAAGTACAGAAACATTATTAACAATACAGATAAAATCATACATAAATAATTATTTTGTCAATCAAGTCGATCACTTCTCGGGGGGAGCCCGAAGAAGTAATTCATATTGCATGGGTATGCTTTGTTTGATATTGCACTCTTGTACTATATGTTGAATGTTTTGGCGCAATGTAAAGGGAATAGAAATGCACCGCCACTTGAAGGTATTCGATAACGTCACTGTTTACGTCTGTCACCCAGTACATAGCAGTTACATTTGAATACTAAAACAGCCAAACATGAATATTTTTAAATAAATAGAATAATCTCGTTAATTGGACATTGGTGTGTATTTTAAAAGTTTATTTATTATTTTAAGTTCCAAAATGTGACCTGATTTTTAACAACTTAGTTTGTCCTCTATATAGGCTTGTGTACTGAGTGGCGTCAAAAGCTCAGTCAATCAAACGTATTTCCCCATCTGACGCTACCTTTTATTCTATCTACATTAGTTTGGCGTACTGCCTCACATTTACAGAATGGATCGGGCACCTTATTCCATTTGAAGAGAGTCCCTAAATACACAATGGTTTGTGCGTTTTCTGTTGGTCTTCCGCACGCGCCGTGGCAGATCGAAACCTGCAGGATTTTCGCGGGTGCTTATGTTGGAGTTAACGTCTGATAGAGCTTGTTGGAGTTAACGTCTTATAGAGCTTGTTGGAGTTAACGTCTGATGGAGCTTGTTGGAGTTAACGTCTGATAGAGCTTGTTGGAGTTAACGTCTGATGGAGCTTGTATGGAGTTAACGTCTGATGGAGCTTGTTGGAGTTAACGTCTGATGGAGCTTGTTGGATTCACGTTTGTTCCCATCTCCGGTGCATATCAAAATCCTCATTGAGATGGTTTTCAGCTGTTTCAATTTCTTTTCAGCACCGCGTCCTACTACCCGTTTGGGCTATACGCTTATAGACTAATTACGCGAATAGTTTTAGAGATGAGGAAGGTTATATTCGGTATTTAGACGAAATGTGGTCGCATTTACGTGGAGGGAGAGTGGAAAACCATCATAGTATACCCAACTGAGAATCGAGCCTCGATTTCTCCGTCATTAGCGGTCTACTGTGAGAGTGACACTTTAGACCATGTGGCCAACGAAGTTTTTTTTAAATTGTTAATTGTCTAGAGTTAAGTCTGCTCGATATGGCGTTTGTGATATACTCATAAAGAGGACCTGATTTTGATGAGTATTTACAAATGAAAATTGGCATGAATATTGATTAAAAGTTAGGATTTAAATACCATAGCTTCTAATTTTTGACATAAAATCAAATCCTAAATTTTAAGACCCAACCACAGTATTACGGAGTGAAATTTTGACTAGGAAGAGTAATTACCATCTCCAACACCAGACCAAATAACATTTTGTTCTCAACTACAATAATAATAATAATAATTTCCTGTACTATAATGCTGACCAACAGCCATAAGAATTATAATAGGCCGGCAGATAAATACATAAGAAGACAACAACATGTGTAGCGGAACGTAGAATAGTTACATAAGAAAACAAAAACAAATATTTTATTTAGTAAGTTGAGACTGAAACACTAGGTCGATACAGTGCAGTGGCGTAGCGTGGGTTGCCAGCGCCCGGGTCAAGGAAAATCTTGCGCCCCCTAATCCATGGACCTTTAGCACTCCCTGATTACCTTATAATTCAGAATTAAACCCCTTGGGTCCTAAGCATATGTATTGTACTTTAAGAAAATATTGACTTATTAAAGTAAAATTTATTATTATTATTATTATTAGCACCGCGTCTTACTACCCGTTCGGGTTATACGCACTTACGCTAATGTGTAATGGAAGGGAAGGAAGGGTTTGGTAATCAGATACATCTTTGCCGGGACCGAGGATTGAACCCCGGCCGCCAGCATAGAAGTCTGACACCTTAACCCTAGACCACCAGGTCACCTAAAATTAATTCAAAGCTAGTATATTTAAATTTATTTAAAATCTTCTGGTTTTAATTTGTGCAACTTTTTCAATAACAGTATTTAAATCAACATTGAAATCTCTCTAAATTGACAATATTGTTAGGCTACTCACTCTTTCTTGACTAATTGTAGATCTCTGATACGTTTTGATTAATTTAAGTTTTGAGAAACTTCTTTCACAGCTGGCAGTTGAAACAGTGCTAAGTAGTTAAAAATATTCTTAATGTCATAATAAAGTTAGTCAAACTTTCTTGCAGCTTCTACTTGTAGACCCACCGAAGCAAATCTAAAGCTGTCCAGTTAGCAATCGGCTCACCAGGATTGACTTCCTTATACAATAGAATTTAGCACCAAATGCGATTTATTTTGGCAATCATAGCTGCAGCGTTCAACTCTGTGTACTTAGCACATGAGTGCTGAATTTGTTCATTAATAAAATCATCTTTTTCAGCATCTAACAATGTCTGGATTTGCAGGAAAGCAAATCGCTTGTGGATCGTATTCATCTGTTTTGTACGTGTGGTAATTTCTGGTTTAAGCTTATCGATTGCTACCAGTTGTTATCTGCGTGTTTCTTGTACTAAAGTCAAGCCATGACCACAATTTTGCTCACCAGCCATCTTCTTACGTCTTCCAACTCTTTTATCTTTAGGAATGTCATACGTTTTGCCCATCTGCAGCACGTTCTCAATTGCCTTAGCTACTAGACAGTCTAGTTTTTACTGGCAAAATAACGATAATGCTTTCTACCTAAGCCCACATTGATCAAGCACAAGTCCTTGTTGTAGGTAGATCTGAGGATCGTTTACTTCGGTTAGTACTGGGTACCAAAAGTATAAGAATGAGAAAATAAGAATATGTCATGATGCAATCTAACAGACTACCTGCATTAATCACCCTTGGTTCGAGAGGTTTCTACCGGCCCATCTCTCAACACTTCCAAAGCGTCTATTATTTCCTCGGTGTACTCGGCAAGTACGCGTACAGCTTCATGCTTTGAACTTTACCTTGTGTCACATGATCGCTTTAAGTGAATTGGTTCATGTTCCTTAAGAACACCCCACCTATGAGTGGATACAGTAGGGTAGGAGAAGGTGAACAGTAGGGGAAAGTACGGCCAAATCATCACTTCTACTCCCTCCAGTCGGTGACCTGGCGGTCTAGGGGGTAAGGTGTCAGACTTCTGTGCTGGCGGCCGGGGTTCAATCCTTGGTCCCGGCACAGATTTATCTGATAACCAAACCCTTCCTTCACCTCTGACAAGACATATTGTGAATGTGGGGAATGCCAGGCCTCCATCATGGTTCGAATTCCACGTTAAACTGTAGGTCCTTCATTTCATCTCACAATCACCCTACCATTACACATTAGCGTAAGTGCGTATAATCCGAACGGGTAGTAAGACGCGGTGCTAATAATAATAATAATAATACTCCCTCCAGCATCATCGCCATCAGCGTCATTGCATGAAAGAATACAGCAAA
This sequence comes from Timema douglasi, assembly GCA_901482245.1. NCBI lineage: Eukaryota > Metazoa > Arthropoda > Insecta > Phasmatodea > Timematidae > Timema > Timema douglasi. The sequence continues at coordinate 539,976 of CABEEJ010000036.1, forward strand.
TCACAACGATCACATACACATTGAACATCAATGATTGAAGCCATTAAATTATTTTACCTGGCAGAGAAAAAAAATGTTATTTAAAAATTTCCGCACCTAATATCTTCCACCGTAGCCCCGTGTCTACTAGGCCTCTACGTAAATCCGCTCCGGTTCTTGAATTATATCATGAACCGAGACACACTGTTTGTGCAGGTTGTCCGTGAAATAACCACTACAGTTTTCTACTGAAATTTTGCGTTCGGGGCAACCACCCATAAGGCTCCCCCACGCTACGCCACTGATAATGAACTATACTGATCAAAATCAATAAGAATTGAAACAATTTACATAAAACCAATATAAAATATAGTATTTTTTTAAATATTTCAATGTAGAACATAATATTAAAGTTCTAAGTGAGAAGAAGTTCTAAAATGACTCTTTGAGTTTGGCTCTTATTTTATGATAAAAGTGAAATTCAGCAAAACTAGAATTTGCACTCTAAATACAATGGTCAAAAGGATCTAACTTTTAAGAGTTACTGATAAATAATAGTAATAATAATATTTATAGCTTTGATAGCTTTTTTTCAGTGTCTTATACCAAACGCAATTATTTTTTCAACAATCTTCTTACATCCAGTCGTGTCCATGATAAGGTTTCTGACAGGGTGGAACATTGCCATTACTGAAGAAAATAGTTATTATTATATTGCATTAAACTCATAAAATACAAGCTAAGGTGTCGGATTAAATGTACACGTTAAATACTTAAAATAAAATAAAATAAACCGTTTATAAACTACACGCTTTGAAATATTTTAAAGATTGTAACATAGGCGCACACCTAAACTAAATATTTTGTGGGTGAGAACTTTAATTGAGACAGGGTTGGGGTAAGGGGCTCTAGCCCCTGCTAAAAAAATACTTAGTGATGCCACTTCTTTACTCCACTTCTCAATATGAAAAAAAACGTCCTTGACCCAGTATATCTTCCATCCTGTAGCTTTTGTATATACTCTTGTCTTAAATAGCACCTATCAAAGTTGACTGAAAGAGCCCATAGATCATCCAAGGCTAGGTTTGTCTTGAGACTTAAAACAAGAGACTTAAAATGCCAATCACTGTTGCCACCTTTGTTATAAAAAACACCATGTTAATGTCAAAGTAAGTGCTACATTAATTTTTCAAGTAAATTTTATTCCAATATTTATAAAGGTAGTGTTTATAACCCGGAAGAAAGAAGCAGTTTTGTCTCCGTAATAAAACGCGGATGTTTATGTTCTTAGACTTTCAATAAACGTCCCCTCCTTTTTTTAATATATACATAGACACGTGAGAGAAAGAGCTACCACCACACCGCCATCCTCGGCTTTGTTGTCAAACGGAAGACTCGTCAGTTTACCAAACTCTCCAAGTCTTTTGCTATTTATGTTCCGGCTTGTTTGCTTCGAGATAACATTGGAAAATGTTGAATAGGATTTATTTTTTAGTCAAAATTGAGTTTGGGTTAAGCTACGAGCAAGCTTTTTTTTTCTCACAATACTAATATTAGGTTACTTCGTATTTGTCAAATATAGAAATAATAGACCTAAGATAAAGTTACTTTATCTTAAAATACCATTATTTACTATTTAAAATAAATTTGACCATTACTATTTACATTTTACTATTTAAAAATAAAGATTTAAAAGTCAAATAAGTTATCATTTATAGCTTATTGCCTTAAATATGTTTTTTAATTAATAATATTTAAATTTTATAACTGATATTATTAAAAACAGAAAAATGACCCTCGGCCTGCAAATTTGAACACTGGTCATCCGGCAATCTTCCAGAAATAATGTAGTTTGAAATTACGTGCATGTTTCAAATTTTACATGTTCATCTCATAAATATAATTTGTATGTTTTACTTAAAGCTGTTGACTCACTCTTCCTAAACACCAAAATATATTTAAAGATGACCTACGACCTTAAAAATCGATTTAAGGGCCCCAAATGCGTGCAAATTCTCTAAGGCACTATGTTATAAAGTCAATGGTTCTCAAATTTTTTTTGGATTGTACCCCTAGGGCCGTCCCTAAAAGTTTAATATATCCCCAAGATTTAAAAATTCCAAATGACAGGCTTTAAAAAATATGATCACTTGGTAAATTATTGATCTATTCAATCTACTGGGGAAAATATCCGTAATCAAAATATTTCAAATGTGACAAAACAAGTTGGAGAGAATCCTACTGTTATAGCCTTAACATAATCTATTATTGAGAATCGTTATGATCAGTTAAAAAAACATACTTTTACTGTAAAAAGTTTTATATATTTTCTTCACAAATTCGTTCAAAAATAAAGAAAAAAATTAAACATAAACACAATATTTTAAAATCAAAATTCGTAATTGTAGTTATGGAGCTGATATATTATAAATCCCAAAGTTTTTCAGTGAGAGGGGTGTGGCTTCACAGCTTGGCACAATTTATTGATGTCTGGTTGTCCAGTTGAAACTCCCAGATTTAGCCTACTGTGGTTCTTATTTTTTAGGTACACCATGGATGAAAAATTACTCTCACAGAGTTGTTGTTGTTGTTGTTGTTGAGAAAGGCATAATAAACTGCTAATATAATAATAACATTTAGCACCACGTCTTACTACCCGTTCGGGCTATACTCTTTAAGTACTAATTACCCTAATGGATTAGGAATTGGGAAGGTTGAATTAGAGGAAGTGAACCCGCATTTTCGTGGAGAGAAAGTGGAAAACCATTTAGGAAAAACATTCCCCAGTTCACCCGACCGAGATTCGAACCTCGATCTCCCCGTCCTCAGCAGTCGAGCTCAACACGACAAGCGCGTTATCCAACAACAAGAGAAAAGAGGCGGGTAACTGCTAATATAGAAGGTGCCAAGTAAAAGGTTGAAAATTCTCAGAAATCGGTCTCCAGCCGAGAGCATATAGGGGAAAATACATATGGAAAACCCTAATTGATGGCAGTTACCCTAAGTCCCTTGTTATTTTGCCAACTTTCCCTTGATAGCTGCTCGCGTACCCCAGTTTGAGAACCGCTGCTATAAGCTATTCCCAACTCTCCATGAGGGACTTTGTTTTCAACACTGGAGAGTGTTTAAAATCTCTTAGTACTAACCTGGTTCAAATGCATGCGAGATAAGAGTGGCTTGGAATTAACTGTTCAGGTTATACACATATGTACTAGCTACGATACTGAGTTGGGAACGAGGAAGGCTGAATTGAGAGGAAGTGTACCCGCATTTGCGTGGAGGCAGAGTGAAAAAAACCACCCTAATTACACCAGACCGGTATTCAAGCTCTGATTTCTCTGTCATCGGCAGTATAGTCTAACACGAGAGTGACGCCTTTGACAATGCGGCCACCGAAGCTGGTAATTTTTCAATTAAACCATAACTCATTTAAACACGGTTAGCAACTCTAGTCACTAAACACTCGACTCTGTTGTCAATAATCATATTATCTAGGATTCTGGGTATTATGAGAAACCCATTCACAAATATGAAACACCTCTGGGTATCATTCGTAATTAACCAACGGTCCCCTGGACCTGTATGCAATTAGCGTTACATCTAGGGCACGCTGATGGGCTGTCGTTACAATGTTGCTCCTGATGTTGCTGTATGTACGCTGCGTATATTATCCTACGACCCGTTTAGGCTAAACACACATTTACAGGGGTGGTAAAGGTAGAATTTAGTGGAAATGTAACCTCAGATGAGGGAAGGAAGGGTGAGAAACATTTTTTTAAACACCTTGTTACACCCGGCTGGGATTTAAGCTCCGACCTTCCAATCTCCAGCATACTAAAACAATACAAGACTGACGCCTTTGTCCGTATTACCATTGGTGTGTGTGTGTGTGTCTGCAAGATTCTCCATGAAAGTTTTAGCACCCCTAACGGCTTAAGATCAAAGAAAGCGAAGGGTGGTCTTTAAAATGTCAATGTCGCCATCAAGTGAGGTTTAATGTTAAGAGAATATCCGCGCTAAAAATAAAAGTATGGAAATAGAACTAAAAGTTCTAGTTTCTGAGGAGGCCATTGATAAAACAAAGACATGTTCAAATTCTACGTAAGTAGTTGATTCTGAAAATCCGTGCTATACGGTGGGTTGGTTATTGGTTATTGCTAGCGACATCCTTACAGTCCGATTTTGATAGGAATACATCTTTTAATTGCCGTTATAAAAGTTACTAAAACATAAAACAAAATTCTAAATGTAAAATCATGGTATCTTCAATTGTCACTTTTCACAGATTATATCAATATCTATGAAATAATAAAAGTTACTAGCCTCTTGGCCTAGTGGTCAGCATTCATGCCCACAAGTTTAAAGGTCCCAAGCTCTATTCCCAGTGGTACCGTGGGTATATTTCCCGGAGGTTCCTATGGTTGTCATGGTTTGGTTAGTTAGACTTAGATTAAGATTAAGTTAAAGTTAGGTTTAACCCTTCTACTGGCACCACCATCATCATAATCGTCATATCACCCCATCGAGATGGATTAACCTCACCTACATGGTGCTCCAACCTCAGAAGACTTGTTACATATCCACTTCTGATAGAAGATCAGGAATATTAGGCCACTAAAACCTGATGGAATACACTAATATAATGATTAATAATAATAATAATAATAATAATAATAATAAACGAATATGTACTCTATGTAGATCGCAAACAAATATGTTGTATTTTCTAAAAGCTCCTTCCAAGGAAAACCCTATTATATTTCAATTATTGTATATATTTCAATTCCCCTCCACGCAAATGTGGGTTCACTCCCAAAACTTAAGCGTATAGCACGAACTGTTAGTAAGACGCGGTGCTAAATAAAACTACATTTAGTCATAACAGGTAGTAAGACTTGGTTCAAATATATAAACAACAGGTGGAATTTTCCAAATATTTCACAAATGATAGGCACCAATGGCTGTCTGTCCCGTGTGAAGATTTTTATTTATTTCAAAGAGTAAAGATTATTGTAATTCCCGGCTAAATAAATAAACCACATAAACTTGTCGACAAAAAATCTAAGCTCTAGTGTAGGCCTTGTGAATGTGGAGAATGCCAGGCCTCCACCGTGGTTCGGATCCCACTTTAAACTGTAGGTCCTCCATTTCATCTCACAATCACCCTACCATTACACATATAGCGTAAGTGCGTATTACCCGAACGGGTAGTAAGACGCGGTGCTAATAATAATAATAATAATAATCTAGTGTAGGCTCTTTAAGATTCGTTTTAATGAGGTTCTGCTCCATGGACAATAGCGCTAAGGCATTACACCTTATTGTTTTAATAATAATAATAATAATACTAATAATAAATACTAATAATAATGCCAATAATAATGATAATGATGATAATTATAATACATTTTTACTATTATTGTTAATTTTTAGCACCACATTATACCACCCGTTCGGTTATGCATCTATATACTAATTATACTAATGTGTTAGGGATTAGGAAGGTTTTTAATTTATAGGGAGTGCACCCGCGTTTGCGTGGAGAAAGATTGGATAATCATTTAGAAAAAACCCTCGGTGTGACCGACTGGAATCCAACCCCGATCTCCCCGTCTTCGGCAGTTTAATCCAACATGAGAGTGGCGCGTTAGAACATCCGGTCGCCGAAGCGGGTAATGTAAGCTGTCGGAAAAAAAGTTTTTTATGACCTTTTATTTATTCGAAATTCGGCAGTAAGCCAATCAATCCTCCATTCGACCTGAGCTTCTTTTATTCGTATACCTGGAGATTAGTTGGCTCCCGAGACTAAACGTAATGGGGAGGTACGAGCAGAGGATGCGAGGGATCCAGAGCTCTAATAATACGGGCAGGTCACTCTCTATAAGCTGAGTACAGATCAATATAATCTGCCAATCTTATTTCCATTTAAAATGTAAACAAAAAAAAGACAGAGGCGCCAGTTTTGTCTAGTCTAGTTTGACGGTGACGAGAAGTAAAGGTTTAAATCCTGGTCCGGTGTACTGAGGTGGTTTTACATAAATGATTTATTACTATTCATACATGCAAATACTGTTACACTGTATCTAGTTCCTACCTTTCTCATCACTTCCCCCCAGTATTAATGTGCGGACCCGGATATCTCGTAAGACGCTATATACTAGTTTAACAAAAAAAAATATTCGAGCTGCTGGGGTTTTGTATTTAAACAGCGGAGAGAAAGATGAGAAGCCGTAAAACATGACAATTCTTAGGAACATAATATGTTCTTATCCTTTCGGACAATTTTGTGTTTTCGTTTTTCTTATCGCCGAGTCTTAAAATTCATTTGGCTACCCGTATATTTACACTAACGTCGAATCTTATATAAATATTGGCGAAAGCTCGTGTAAATTATGAGTATTTTTGTGTTTTAATAACGAAAATATTGTTTGGTCAAAATAAATTGTCATACTCGCTTAGTTGCTGCTTGGTTTAATTTGTATACAAATAATAATCTCAACAATTCTTGAATACTTTTCAAGAGCATTGCTAAATTTGACTACGACCTTTTTTTTTGTATCTATAAAATGTTTCTCATTAAATGCCAATATGTTCAAGACAAATATTCAAGAACTGTTTGAATTACTCTGTTTAGGAAATTAAACTGGACGTATCTACTGAAACAATATTTTATTTTTTATTTTACTGAAAACATTTTTTTCCTTATAAAAACTGTAAAAATACTTACATCCCCTGTCACCTCACCTAAAGTGTACCCTCAATGGCAAGAAAGAGTGGGAAACAATTTAGACAAACACACCTCGGTACACCCGGCTGTAGTTCGAACCTCGACTTCTCCATCATTGCCAAACCTGACAATATGAGACTATCCCTTGCGTCCGCGGGCCCGGCAGTGCGCGATGATTTGTGCTAATTGAGAACAACCCGCTTCAATGGCTGTATGGCTTGAGGCGCTACTCTCACAGTAGACTAGACCACCGGCGTCGGGGAGAGGGAGGCTAGAATCTCGGTTGGGTGTACTGTTGTAGTTTTCCACACGCCCTCCACGCGAATGCGGGTACACCTCATCTAAATATAGCATCATAAGCCCTAATACCAATAGCGTAATTAGTATATAAGTGCATAAACCGAACGCGGTAGTAAAAGGTGGTGCTAAAAATATTATTGAGAACACCCATTAAGGACTTCATCAACTTGTCAGTAGGAGTAGGGGAAGACTTTAGTGAGTGTCCTTTCGTTGAGAAGCTACAAAATTTCATAAACTGTGAAAGGATTGATTTTTGGCTTTTCTCGTTAGTAATTTCACTCCCCATTCCATTGTTATATACTTGTACATTCTTCTTCACACCCTCCCAATCAACTTATTATACTATTTTTTTCTGTATAATATTTCATTAGTTTTAAGTGTGTGTCAGTATATTTATGATTTAATTAGGTGGTTACTTTTCGGCGTGTCTTTAAACCCAAATCATAGTACTGAAATAAATTCACTTGTAAACAATTTGAAGCCCGCCTTTCAGTCGATTTTCTGGAGTATTAGATACAAGATGTAGCTTGAACCAGAAAACTTATCTAAGTGCGGTTCTCTGCCTTCTTCACTTGACAACAGTGAAATTGAGATCATTTAAATAGTTTTTTAAATGATTGTATTTGAATTTTGTTGTATTTAAAAAATACATATACTTACTTGGTTTAATGTACCGTGGTGGAGAATTAAGTGTGCCGCGCGGCCACGGACCAGAGTGCCACATATCGCTGTTAAATTACACGAATTACGTTATTATTATTATTATTATTATTATCACCACGTCTTACTACCCGTTCGGGTTATAAGCTCTAAGTACTAATTACTCTAATGGTTTAGGAAATTGGGAGGTTTAATTGGAGGAAGTGAACCCGCATTTGCGTGGAGGGAGAGTGGAAAACCATTTAGGAAAAACCACCCCCAGTTCACCCGACCGAGATTCGAACCTCGATCTCCCCGTCCTTGGCGGTCGAGCTCAACACGACAAGCGCGTTAGCCGACTACGCCACCGAGGCGGGTGTTATGAAATGGAGGACCTACAGTTAAACGTGGAATCCGAACCATGGTGGAAACCTGGCATTCCACACATTCACAAGTTGTGATTAATACACGTCTTGTCAGAGGTGAAGGAAGGGTTTGGTAATCTGATAAATCTGTAGCTGGGACCGAGGATTGAACCCCAGACCCCCAGCACAGAAGTCCGACACCTTACCCCTAGACCACCAGGTCGCCTGTCGAATGAAGTTATTAAGAGCGGCAGCCATGGGTCGTCCGTATTTCCTATTCACTCGTACTTTAATATTTTAAATATATCTGACAAAATAAAAAGATTGCGCGTGAAGTTAGAACTATGGATTACCCAAAATTACTAATGGTTTGAACTAAATGTTTAAAAATGTCCAAGAACCGGGCACTAAAAAGAACTTCAACTTTTAATCTTAGAACACTGAAGTTTATTTTTATTTTTAACACCACGTCTTACTATGAGTTAGGGATAAGGAAGGTTTAATTTGGAGGGAGTGTACACTCATTTGTGTTGAGATAGTGGGAAACCATTTAGGAAAACTCACCCTCGGTACACCCGGTCTGGATCTAATCACGATATCCCTGTCCATCGTGAGAGTAGAGTCTTTAACCATGCGGTCACCGAAGTGGGTAACACCTGAAGTTACTTTAGGAAAAAGAAAAATCTATAGTTTTTTAGTCCTGATTTGCCGTACAACCATTGGATTGGGTGTGCAATCCATCATCTACTGTCGCGACGCGTATCCAAAACAAAACAGTGTGCCGTAAATAATTTAGGCTTGTTAATTGTTTCCTGAACTTAAAAAGTTTTCGGAACACTGGCTTATATACTCAGTGCTGATGATGAGATTGCCATGCAAAGCTACAAGTTACATGTTACATAATATTACTAATAATCCAGTGAAATGTTACCAATTTTGACCTAAAGAATGTGTATTTTCTAAACTGTTCATACCCGCCTCGGTGGGGTAGTTGGCTAACGCGCTAGTCGTGTTGAGCTCGACCGCCGAGGATGGGGAGATCGAGGTTCGAATCCCGGTCGGGTGAACTAGGGGTGGTTTTTCCTAAATGATTTTCCACTCTCCCTCATCGCAAATGCGGGTTCACTTCCTCTAATTCAACCTTCCCAATTCCTAATCCATTAGCGTAATTAGTACTTAAAGCGTATAACCCGAACGGATAGTAAGACGCGGTGCTAGATAATAATAATAATAATAATAAACTGTTCATACTATGATAATTCCACAATACAGTCCATTTTTATAGGACGCGGCTTAAAAGCTACTAGATCTCATTTCACGTATTCATACGTCATATCATGTAAACTTCAACTTTCATTTTTAATAGATAATAACAATACATAAACCAAAATACTAATAATGTTGTAAAATGTTATCATTGTTAACCGGAAAAAAAATGTTTTTGTTTTTTCTAAAAGGTTCTTTCTATGAAAATTGGATTGTAGATTTATTTGTATCCACCCACCCCACCTGCCGCCTGTTAGCTTCTCGCAGGGCCCACGTGGGTCGGGTCCTCTGACGTCATTCCCTGTGCGCTATTTCTGTCGTCCCGAAGTGATGACGTCATTCGTGGCGTCACACCTCCCACTACTACCCTCCCCTTCATTGTACTATGGTTCAGAAAGGAAGGGGGTGGGCCGGGACGTAGAAAAGCGAACTTCATTCTTGCCCGTTCTTCTCAGTTCCCTTTCACCGGACGCAAACCAAGTTGCGTTAAACCACCCACGTCTTTCTTTATCAGATAATGGAATTTCTAACTTTAGAACTACCGACAAAATACGCTAGCTTAGAGTTAGTTTTACGTCTGTGTTATTTGCTTTTTAACCCTTCCCCGTGAGTGAGCGAGGAATTAGTTTCGTCCTTGTACCCAATATAATTTGATCGCTATAGACATCAATTTAGACAAAGCGACGCACCCGTCGAAAAACAAGAAAACCCTGCGAAAATATAAAAATGTACACTATTTTATTTATTTGCGGTATTTAACGTGCACTTTCTGAACCGACTGATTATATCAGCACAAGATAGTCTTAACTTTAAGCTCATATTTACTTTTATATATTCATACCCCAAACACGCAACCTTTTTACATTTAGTAACGAAACTATATGAACATTATTTCTTATCACAAACAAACTCGGGACAAGTAAAAAGTTTTTAAAAATGTTGAATTGTAAAATAGGATGTATAAACTCCTTGACTTGTGTTTTAACTATAATTAATAGACACGGTATTTGGTATGTTTATGAGTATCTGTTGACATAAATGGTATCTTGCTTAGCTTACAACTTCAAAGGGAGATAATTACATAACACCACATAGCAGAGATTGGCTTACTTTTGGATAACTTAACGTTACATTAAATATTGTGTTTCTTTCTTTGATTTTGATTCTCAACGGGTTTAAAAGAGTGACAAGTTTAGGCGTGGAAGTTTAAATTTTAACATATTTGAATTAAGTATTATCAGACAATATTAAAAAAAAAGAAGACATAAGTAATGAAACAATTTTATTTAGAGTTCAGTGAAATATTTTTAGCTATGTATATTATAGTAGTTTTCAAAATGTATGGTACCCGCTTCAGTGGTTGACAAGTCTAAGGCATCACTCTTGAGTTAGACTGGCCTACTGATGACGGGGAGATTGGGGTTTAAATCCTGGTTGGGTCTACTACTGAAGAGGGGGGTCCTCAATTGTTTACCACCCTCCTTCCACGCAAATGGGAGTATATTACCTCTAAAATGCTTTCTTACTCATCCCTACCATATTATAGTTAATATCAGACATGCCTATAACCTGAACAGGCAAGACGCGGCCATAAAAAAACATCATATGGTGATATATATAAATAATATATTTATATTTTTATAAGACTCTATTCTACTATACCCTAATTTTGGTTGGAAGAACAGTGAAGAAAATTCAAATATATTTCTTTACAGCCAACCTTAATAATTAACTATATAATTTGTGCTTTTCGATAGGTATTTATGATATCAATCAAAAGTAACAGCTACAAATAAACATGTCTTAACGTATACATATATTTATTTTTTAAATTTAGCAATTTTAGTAACTAACGTCTACTGTTCTTCCTACCTAAATCATACTAGGGCCTATGTTTAAGTTTTCTTTTCAAAAAATAAATAACTAAAAGAATCAATATTATTTTAATGAAAGATAAAGTGTGTTTTCCTACTAAAGCTTCCAAATTGTGTTTGAAACATTTTAAAACAGAATATTTCGAACAGTGCCAGTTAGCTGACAACTATTCAAAACAACAAAACTCTTTAATAAAACATTATGCTGTTACATCACAATTTAATTTTTAACAACAAAACATTTTAAATGAAAATAAACTCAATAGGGTGTATAAAGTTTCGTTAAAACACTTTTTAGTCAATTAAAATGCACATCAAGTTTAGAATTTTCTAATTACAATTTACAATAGCAATAAAAACCACAACAATTAACACACAGTATGCTATAAACTCCTCGACAAATATTACGGTGTATGAATGCGAATCTAATTATAGGTCATCCATGGTTGGATGGGTGGTATCTGACAGCTAGCAGAAAGTTATTTATTTCAAACATTGGCGGGGAATAATTAGTATTTGCTTACTAATACTATATTATCAATACAAAATATTATCAAACCATTATATTAATACTTACCTAAGGATTATCGTATATTTGGGGTTTTTATAACTAACTAAATATCAAAATATATTAATAAATTTTTTTGTTTTGATATTGTGGCAAATATATGGATTAAAATAAATGAAATAGTTAATTAAAAAGTATTATACTATCACTTGCATCTTTTTATAAATGTGGGAAGTTTTTCAAGATATACTGTACCTTTATACTCTGTCATTGTGTCCTTACGAGAAAATTTAACTATTCATACTTTTTATATTTGTTCTGTACGTGAGATCTGTCTGTCAAGACGTTATTTATTGCTTTGTAAAGGGCGTTGATCTCGAGCTTTTTGTACGTAAGCTACGACATGTACAGACTGTTCCAAAAGTATCTTCTTATTTAGAATCTGATGATACTATACCCCAATTTTATTAGGAATGGACATAATTATCTGACATAAAAAGCTACTTGATCTATTCTCGCGTATTAATACGTCAAGTCATGTAATCTGCAGCTGTTAATATTGATAGATATTATCAATACCTATAAAACAACACCCACAAATCTGTACAAGACAATCTTGGGTTCTTTGACCTTGCACACAAATTCTCTATTACCTACTCATTCTGGTTTGACTCGTATTTTGGGCCATTTTAAAATAATTTTAGAAATGATTAATTAATCAATAATGGTAATAGTTTCCTATATTATTCGATAATTTGTGGACACTATTGTTGGTAATTAATAACAGCCGTTCATAGAGGTACAATATTAAACGAATTATATTATTTGATAAATTACTCCTGGATATGAGGATCAAACCCGAGATGAATCCTGGATATTTTAGAGGTACAACATCGGTGGCGCAACTTCCGCGTACAGGTGTTTTTTTCAACTTAATTTTATACGAATTATTATTTTATTCTTTTAAAATAAACCGGGGGGTAGTTCATTCACCAATATCACAAAATTATACACAGATATTTTAAAATATATATTTTATGTGGCTTCCAAGCTTCACCCAAATGCTTCGTATTACGTTGATGTTTTTAAAAGTAAAATATGAAAAAAAAAGAAAAAATAGAGAAAGAACTATAAGATTGGATGAAGCACTATCTATGACATGGAGACATGTGAATGAATTTCACTTTCATAAGATTCTTTTTCTTGAAACACAAGCATCGTTCTCCCTTCTTTACCGACTTTCTTTTACTGCTTTCTTTGACTACTTTCTTCTTTCAAGTAGTTTCAAGTGACGCGTCTTTTATTCCCACTGGCTCAATTATTTGTGGAAGAGGGGGATGAAAGAAAACAACGATCAAAGAGGAATGTGAGATGACATTAAAAAAAAACTTCTAAGTGAACGAGACTGATGTTGAAATGTATCTAGACTCATCTTGAAATGATAGCATTGGGATGGGTCGTCTTATATTGGCAATATGGCCGTCTTCTCTGAATGTGTAGCTACACTCCTAAAAATTTAATATCGGATATATCACTGCCGAAGAAATACTTGGGCCTTTCTTCATATTTTTTCCCCTCCATACAATTTTTTTGTAATAAAAAAGTTCAACGCGATTCCTTTACCTGTACCGGTGAGCGTGTGGACTAAACGTCAAGCTCGTCTAGACTGAATTATCGGCTACGAGAAGGCTGTGGTTTGAATGACAGCTGGGTGGTTCTTCCTAAATGGTATTCCATTCTTCCTCCAGGAAAATACGGCTCGTTTATACGCCGATTTTTTTAAATGGACATCTAAAAGGCCTTTTTTTCTTACCAAAATCCTAAAACATGGTATGGTTCTGGTTGGAAAAAAGGCCTTTCAGATGCCCATTCATGCCGAAATCATCTTTGCCCCATTAGTGTAATTGGAGATAGAATGAGCAGGGAGACGCGGTTGACGGTTAGAGACATGGTATCAATAAGATTACTTTAAGATGGAAAGTTATTACCTCGTTCTCATTGGTAGATTGAGTGTTCAATTTTAAAAACCTTTTTAGGAAGTTTAACCGAACCTTAAACAACCTTTAGATTTCAGAATACTTTTTGTTAACGCGCACAGCTTCTCATTACTCGTTTTTTTGGGCGATCCACAATCGATTGCTAAATAGGGCAGTGGATGAAAGCCTCTACCTTAGAGTCGCGGGTCGAAGGAAGCCTAGCATACCTCCAAGCCCGAGGACAGTAAAGTTTCTTGAAGTAGGGAAGGGAATTTACGGTTGGATTCTCAAATTGTGTTTAGAAAGTGGTTGGTATTTTGATTCAGGATATATTTGCATGCGGAAATAATGCTTTTTATGGCACGTGATTCTAGCTGAAACTTCACAGGTCGTGTAGAAACTCTAAAACAAAATTTATAAAGGGGTGAGAGTGCAAGGGGTGAGGGAATAAAATAACAGAAGGGAAGAGAATGTATTGGTGCAAAAATCAGCTAAGCGCAAGTTAAAAGTATGCTATTTGTAAACTATTATTATTTTGTGATCCACTTCTTAATCCCCGTCAGGGCTATCCACATGTTTACGCTAAATATATAGGTATTAGTAAGGTACAATTTAGAGAAAATGTACCAGTATTTGTGTGGAGGGAGTTTGTAAACCATTTATTACACCCAGCTGAGATTCACCCCTCTCCGCCCACATATTTTACACTACAGTCAAACCAAACTAGATGAGACTGACGCTTTAGTTCAATTCGTATTGTTTAGTATCAAGTTAGATTAATGTGTGAATCGTGTGATGATATGGTTCTATCTTTAGAAAGTACACATAAAATATCCACACACACCCTTGTCCATATTACATAAAATAAGAGGTGTTAGTAAAAAGCAGCTGCTACTTGAAAGAAACCGTTAATTTCCAAGGAACCCGTTGAAACAGAGACTGCGTTGAAAAGTATCCGTTTGTGCGGTTAATGTTCTGCGCGAGGAATGAATACAAACGAGGCCTAACCTAATCCACCTGCAAACTGCGAGAAAAGGTTTTAAATAAAATATCACCTGGTAGAGAGAGAGAGGGGCCAAGCCGGCTCGATAGCTGCAGAGGAGAGTAATCCATACACCCCCACCCTAATCCCCCAGACGATTATGGGAGCCATATCTAAACACAGGCGAATCTTGCCGAGTGCCTCGGGTGGCGAATTTTTTTAACGGGAGGAAAACTTACGGTAACAAAAGGATTTCTATAAATCGTTTTCCGAGTAATAAATCTGTCTTTAAATTAGATATATTTTTAATGTTTGATTCTATTTTTTAAATAACATAGCTAAGTGGTCTTAGTCACTTTTGGCGGAAAAGGTCAATTGTTCAAATACTGGCTGGGTACACTTGGGTTGTTTTTTCCATCTGTGTGAATATCTCATCGGAGGACCTGGCGGTCTAGAGGTAAGGTGTCAGACTTCTGTGCTGGCGGCCGGGGTTCAATCCTCGCTCCCAGCACAAATTTATCTGATTATCAAACCCTTCCTTCACCTCTGACAAGACATCTTGTGAATGTGGGGAATGCCAGGCCTCCACCGTGGTTCGGATTCCACGTTAAACTGTAGGTCCTCCATCTCATCTCACAATCACCCTACCATTACACATTAGCGTAAGTGCGTATAACCCGAACGGGTAGTAAGACGCGGTGCTAATAATAATAATAATAATATCTCATCTACGTACCTTTACGATAATGAGGACGAATTTCTTATAAGAAATCCACTTCAACCCCACTCGTTAAATTACAGTGTGTTTAGTTCAATTAGAATATTTAAAGATACTTTCTTCGATGGTCAAATGGTCTGAGTCCTAAGGTGTCGTTCTCGTGATAGATTGCACTGTCGATGACGGGAAGATTGGGGCTCAAATCCCGGTCGGGTGTAGTGAGAGGGTAGTTTTACCTAAATGGTTTCCCAATCTCTCTCCACGTAAAATGTGGGTATACTTCCTCTAAGCCCAACCTTCCCCATACTTTACTCATTACTTATGCGTAATTAATACATATGTGTATAACCTTAACGGGTGGTAAGACGTGGTGCTCGGAAAAAAAATTCAAAGAGGAGTTTTAAATACACAAATTATATCAGCTCACTACCTAAGGTTTAACTTAACCTAAAACATTACGCGTAGCCCGCTTCAGAGATCGGGGTTATAATACCGGTTCAGTCTACTGAGAGTGGTTTTCCCCATACGATTTCCCACTCTCCTTCCACGCTAATTCAGATATATTACCTATAACATGACTCACCTCTGGATCTTAACTGTTTACTTATTGAAGGGCACTAACATTTAGGCCACTACAATTATTAAATATCTTAGTCCGCACCGCGTAGAATCCGGTCGACACGCGGACACAGGCTAAACTCTTGTCGTGTCTAGTTTGCAGACAATGGGGTGTCCGATGGTGCACTGAAATGGCTTATTCTAAATGAGACTCCCATCCCGCTTCACGTATATTTGGGTATTTTCCTCTTACATTCCACTTTCCACATCCCTAATCCATTAGGGTAATTAAATACAAATGTCTGGACGGATAGTATTATGTGACGGATGATTATATAATAAGTACATATAACTATACAATATATTTGTCACAAACCTGTGAATGTGTGGAATGCCAGGTCTCTACCGTGGTTCGGATTCCACTTTAAACTGTAGGTCCTCCATTTCATCTCACAATCACCCTACCATTATTTATTAGCGTAAGTGCGTATAACCCGAACGGGTAGTAAGACGCGGTGCTAATAATAATAATAATAATAATAATAATATACGATATATAATATGTATCTAAGTTTAATTATATATAAAATATATTTAGGAACTACATTAACTTAGCCTACTTGATGATCCAATATAATAAAGCTATATATATTTTATCATAAGTCGTCTAATCAGCTATACGTTCTAATTCATATTTTTGAGGTCGACCCCGAACTTACCTTCGCGTCACTGGCAGACCAGACCAGACAAGACAATATTGACGACTTAGTCCGCGTGTCCACCAGTGTGGGCACGTAATAGTTAATGAGCGCAAACCAACCGCTATTCGAAGAGGCTGTCCGCGTCTGGGCGCTGGTCTATTGATCTGATGGCGGTTGTGTTCAATTTGAGGACCGCGTCGGGAATGTTAACGAGGCGTCCTCCCACTGACGGCACGTTGCCATGGCAACACCTCGTTCACTCGAGTGTGGGTGTCCGGGCTTCGTAACCCGCTCCCTCTCTTCCCTAAACGTCCTCCTTGCTTTGACGTGATTGGGTGTACCTTCGAGACCACACTTTCAGGGAATTACAAACATATCAGATAGTCGAATTGCCATAAGAGGATCTTATCTACACTGGTGGTAGTGCATCTTAAGGCGTGAATCTCGCACTATACTGGGTTGCCGGTGAAAGGGAGTTGAAGCACATATATCGATGGGTGCAGTGGAGCACGTGGTTTCCACGTGGATCTTATTCCTGAGATTACTCCAACCTATTTTCACGCTGATTTAAGTGTACTTCCTTTAAAACAAACCTTTTCAACTCTATCACGTGTATTAATATTAAATAATAAACAATCTTTGTGTTGAGTATGACCTTTTTTAACGATTAATCTTTTCTGACACTTAGAGAAGTTTTTTTTTTAAATTTTGCTTTGTGAATTCATACGGATGATCCATGTGTCCTACAGAAATTTCTACTAGCGAATGATACCAACGTTGCATCAATGGTTTTAAGTTCTAAAGCATCACTCTCACAATAGACTGAGGTGCCGATGATGGAGAAATCGGGATTTGAATCCTGGTTGTGTGTAATAAGGCTGATTTATCTTAATTGGTTTACCACGCTTCCTTCACAAAAAATTGGGTATGTTTTCTTTCAATTCTACCTTACTGGTGACATGGCGGTCTAGGGGTAAGGTTTCAGACTTCTGTGCTGGCGGCCAGGGTTCAATCCTCGGTCGCGGCAAAGATTTATCTGATTACCAAACCCTTCCTTCACCTCTGACAAGACATCTTGTGAATGTGGGGAATGCCAGGCCTCCACCGTGGTTCGGATTCCACGTTAAACTGTAGGTCCTCCATTTCATCTCACAATCACCCTACCATTACACATTAGCGTAAGTGCGTATAACCCGAACGGGTAGTAAGACGCGGTAATAATAATAATAATAATCTACCTTACTCGTCCCTAACACATTAGTGTAAATACGTATACGGCCCGGATGAATAGTAAAACATGGTTAAAAAAACTTGACACAACACACACTTAAAAATATTTCACTTTCTGCATTGGAGGAATAAAAAGTTATGTAAATCTCATTACTGTGGTAATTCACCGAGTGGTAGGGTACAGTGAAACGAGCCCACGTACAACTCGCTCACTAACCTGATCTAGTTTCTGGGTTATGTGAAATCACGTGAACGATTTGACTCTCTCTTAAATAACGATCCCCTGTGTAGGTCGGGCTTCTCCAATCAATTCAACCCCTTCTCCCCCCTTTCTCCTCTAACCTGCTCAGCGCACGGGCACGCGGCTGTTTCTTACGTCACCTTTCTCAATCTTTTTTTTTTTTACCACTTATATAGAGTTCACTGATCAAAAATGTATATAGCTATCGGAGGCAACAAGATTACACTCCCCTAGTATCAGATAGTTCCCTAGCAATTTAGTCTTCGAAGATGTTGTCGATAAATATAAATTGAATCAGATTGATCCTGAGCTGGTTGCCTACGTAAAAGCTAAACTGAAATGTGATAAGCTCATAAATATTGATGAACGTACACAAAGGTGATGTTATACTATTTTTTTTTTAAATTACTCAACACATAGCTGTTTCTATGGGGTTTTTTTCTACCTTTTGTCTTACTGTAAGTTATTTGAAACCTTTTTAGATCCATTGATGTTTCCTGCCTNCTATGGGGTTTTTTTCTACCTTTTGTCTTACTGTAAGTTATTTGAAACCTTTTTAGATCCATTGATGTTTCCTGCCTGTGGCCTGGGTAATTTTTATTCAAGCCATATATTTTCCACTACCGGCTTGCTAAGCTCGTTGGCCTTCTATTTACAACCTCAATGTTTAAATTTATCCAGCTCAACCGATCGGAGATTGAACAAAATAAAAGGTTATCCTTTCTGGCTATAGCTGGGATTTCAACTATGTCTGAAATAAATGATATAAAAATATCTTTAAAATAATTTGTTTCTCCTCTCTCCATTAGATAAAGCAAAAAATATTTTAATTATAATTGGTGACATAGATGGTGTGTGTGTGTGTGTGTGTGTGTGTGTGTGTGCGTGTGTTTGTTTGTTTGCTTGCTTGTAAGGTATTTATTGTTTTGTAAACATCAATTTTAATACTTGGAACAAGAAACATATAGAATAAAATGGAAAACACCAGCCCTGAAGGGCTCTCGAACTCGAGTTTTACATTGAACAAATAACATAAAACACGTTAACGATTAAATATGACACCCTGGCGGGCTGATGGATTGCAATGCTTTAGAATACAGGCGAGAAAATATTTTTAAAAACTTGTCCCATCGCACATAAATGACCGAAGGGGAACTTGAAATGTACATAGTACTGTAGTTGGGGGATAAAGGGAGGGGGGATAGAAAATATATAATAAAAAACCGGAAAATAAAGTGTAAACAACCCCGGTCGAGCGAGCCGCCGGGGTGTTTGTGTGTGTGTTTACTATTTAAATTATTCCATATCCTGAAGTGGAACACCAAATAGGATTAACAGAAAATAACTATTTATTATCGCATCTGTGAGCACATTGACTAAATGTCATGCCCAGATAGTTTGGTCTACCGAGAACTGGGAGGTCGGGGCTCTAACCTCAGCTGGGTTTACCTACGGTGAGTATTCTTTACAGTTCTCCCTCAATACAAATACCGGCACATTTCCTCTTCCCTACTCAATAAGTGTAATCAAATTTGTGTAACCTCGAAGAGAAAAGACGCGAAGAAACAATAAATACTTCAGGTATATAACGTGAACTTTCTGAACTGGCTGACTATATCAGTACACTACTTGTAGAATAACTTAAATCTAGCCAAGACACAACATCCAACCCCCCCGTCATTGATTCATCACTTTGAAAGGGGAAATACATATTTCACAAAAAATGTTTGACCATGACAGGAATAGAAACTGGAACCTTTAGCTCAGCAAACGGACACTCTACCGACTGTGCGAAGATATAGGACAAATATTAAACCATTTATATTAATCTTTCTATTGATTTAAGTGCTTCCTTATGAATAATCAGATAACAACCATCGCATACTCGATGGCTCAACAGAAACCTATATAATTAGCACACAAGACAATGCGTATTGATGATGTCACCCCTTTTGTTGCAGGACATCGATTATGAGGGCTTCCAGTTGTTCATGGACACGTACCTGGAGGTGGAGACTCCGGAGGAATTGTGTCGACACTTGTTCTTGTCCTTTGTGAAGAGACAACAGGCTCTGGATGGTAAGGCCTTCAAGGTGAGTGTACCGCCATGTGCCAAATAGAGCGGAAATTTTGGATAACAAATATTTAGAGTTACTTATTTATTTTATTAGTATTTAAATAAAAATTAAAAATAAGATGCAAAAACTACAAATACAATATTTGTATAAAGTTTGAGCTTGTTACTTTTTCAAAATGTGATTTGATCCGCATCAATAAGACGGAAGTGAGTAATATACTATGCTATTTACAGGTATAAAAATAATACATATGCTAATCAATTTATTCAATCATGTGTGTGAAATTGTATTCATGGCTGGTCTGGGAGATTAATCCTTTATGATTATAGCTGGTTTTATTTCCGCTTGACTAACTTCCGTGTATTTTCGGTATTTGCTACGCCAGCTTCAAGAACTTGTAGATATGGAAGGGAAATGTTTACCTTCACGTGGCATCTGAAAACACTATTTATTTTTGACAATTTCAATAAGTTCGTCAAACAAGTAGACAAGTCACTCGTACCGATAGGTAAGCGCAGACTAATATTCAAGCTTGTATATTCTAATTTGCCAATGACAGATCTCGAACCCAAGCCTAATGTACCGAGGCTAATTTTTCCTCTATTGTTTCACACTCCCCCTTCATGCAAATAGTTACATTTCCTCAAAAATTCTACCTTCCTGATATCTAAATCATATTTATAAGCTAATTGCCTGAATGGGTAATAGAACCCAGTACTAAAAAAATAGAAATTTTGTCATATCCTCAATCAGTTCTTTTTTGTTGCTTCACCAATAATCTATCAAATTTCTAAATACAACACAAATGTATAAACTAACGCTTTATAAAAATGTTAATAATGTTTTGTTTTTTTTATTTTAAAAATATTCTACTAGCTTTGTATTAAGACGTGCGCTTTATTTTTTAAATTACAAAACAAAGTGATTAGTTTATTACCTATTCATTAAATAATGAATGACTTAGACTTGTAGAGAAGTAAAATTAATACAATGTTCAAATAGTTACACAAAACCATATGTGTGGGAACAATATTGTTTCGGGATTGGTTTGAACCCCCAAACCCCAACTTGGTAGGGCGCTACCTCTGGTTCGATTTTCCTGTTCAGAAGTTTTTTATGACCGTTTAAATATAACATCTTGACGTAGCCCACATATAGTACAGGCCATTGAAATTATGGTAACACGCTTGGGTAGTTGATTGATTTATTACGGTGTTTCTCAAAAAGTTGTCCTCGGACCACTGGTGGCCCGCGACGCCCCATTATATGATCCGCAGAATCAAAGGAATGTTCACAGTAAACATTATTTAAAGAATGTTGATCACGTATAATACAAACCAGTAAAATGTAAAATATTAAATAAGTGATATCCATAATATGCTCTATTTCTTTTCTTGGTACACACAAGTGACATAGAAAAGGAAGCTTATAAAAACTTTAAGTCAATATATCTGAGTATTACAGTAACCGCAGTTGAATTACCAAATTATTTATTCCCCTTCCTTCTCCTCCCCCATCATAGAGTTGTATAATAAATGTTCTCTCTATTTCCACTTTCTCTCTCTCTCTCTCTCTCTCTCTCTTTGGAGACTACAGAGTTTTATTACGTCTACAAATTAATTCATACCTCCTTCCGCCCTTCCTGTGTTCCCTGAGTGGTCTATCAATGATATTTCCTTCTCTTTCTCTCTCTTTCTCTCTCTTTCTCTCTCTTTCTCTCTCTGGTGTACCAAGTTAGATTACGTATCCATATAGTCACCCTCTCCTCCCTGAGCGGTCACTCTCTCTCCCTCCTCTCCGAGACAGAGGACTCCAAGTTCTGGAACAGTGAGGAACTTAATGTACCCTATCTTCCTCCTCCTCTGCTTCACCAGGACAGATTAAACGCGTAGCTGGTAGGGGAATGCTCTAGAAGGACGAAGGAAAATCAGCGTCTTGAAGACATAGCTGGTCGGGGTAAATCATCGTTTCTCCTATTTATTATAAGAAGAGACGATTTCAGTAACAAAATATATTTAAAGAAGGATGAGACGGAACAAGCACAAGACAAATATATGGAAGGGTTTGGTAATCAGATAAATTTATGCCGGGACTGGGGATTGAACCCCGGCCGCCAGCATAGAAGTCTGACACCTTACCCCTAAGACCACCAGGTCACCAACTGAGACAATAGAATACAATATGAGCATCGAGGAAGGGCTGTTATACACAAACAGAACTCCACCCGGTGACACCAAGGGGGGAGGTAAATTGCAGAATTGCGCCGAACGGCAACTAACGCCCGAAGATGGCGGGGAGAAGAGAGAGAAGCAGCTCTGCCATTTCATTGAAGTGGGACCTAAGAGTGAGATTTCGTTTTGTGGAACCTTCAGCCACAGTCATCTGGGGCAGGGTGTCACGGTGCTCAGGCGTAAGGCACCGGCCTGACGTACGGCGGCCGGGACGCGCTCCAGGCCAGCGCACGTTTAATATAAACGCGCACTAGACTGTCTTTGCCACCTTCCGGTACTGACATAGTTCTAAACATCCTGTTGGGGTGCCTACACGGGACGACCCCTGAGTAATGTGCTGGCCATAGGGGTATGACATAGCTAAGACTCCAACAAAGTCATCTGTGTGTGAGAAGTGGGGCTCCTCGACATACACTAAGAGGTTGGTAGTACGTACCTATGTTGCGGGGATAGCTGGTCACGGTACTTCCTTTGGTTGCCGCTGGGCAACTCCGGACAGCCGGTCTCAAAGAAAGCGCTGAAGGGGCGGCAGCTGAGATGGTGGGAGAACAGAAAGTTTTGGGGACTTTTAAGAACGAAGGTTGAGGAGATAGTTGTTCGGAGGCTGAGCTCCTGACTTCTTCGGGATGGGCAATCATTAGGACTCCTCCATTCATCCGGTCCCAGTGGAGAGGGGGGTTTTCTCAAGTAACTCAAGGCAGGCTGGCATGGAAGGGCTGGTACTGGATTTTTCGGATGCCCTAGTACCCTAGTACACTGTAGCTGGGAAGCCCTTTGGGGGTCTTTCCGGAGATATAGGGAATATCAGTCAGCTGGGGCATTTTTCTGAAGTTTGGGCGTTTCCCGGCAACATGAATTCACCGTGAGTTAATACCTGCCACACACTATCAAAATATCTTAGTTATTTTATTCTTTGTGTTAATCATATGCATGATATTTTGAGTGTAAGTGTTAAACAGGATGTCTAACACGATACAGGAGTATGGCCTGGGAGGATGAAGGAAAATCAGCGTCTTGAAGATATGGACTGGAAAAGAACCGTCTTAGACCACTGTCTTGAAGATATAACTGGTAGATGCATGGCCTAGAAGGATGAAAGAAAAGTATTGTCTTATAGCACCGTCTTGAAGACATAACTGATAGGGGTATAGTCTGGAAGGATGAGGAAAACCTCCTTGTAGTCATAGGGTATATGACCCATAATAGCACATTCTTAGACCACAGTCTTTTGAAGACATAGGAGCATAGCGTACTATCTTGAAGGCATAATTAGAGCCTAGAAGAAGGAAAATAGAGCAATGTATTGTAGCTATAATGTATAGGAGGAGCGCAAAGCACTCTTGAAGAAACTCAACTTGGAATTAAAGAGTTGGAAGAGTAGTAATTAAGGTCTATTTGTCTGTCATAGATCACATATTTGAAATAAGCATTTGTTATATAAACGTAATTCTTATATGTATATAACGTAGAAAAGTGAATAATTATTCGAATGTGTGTGTAAATAATCACTATAATTAAATCTTACTGAGATTCGAACCCGATATCTCCCAGTCTAGAGAATGAAGGTGGTTGGCAACCTACGGCGCGCCCACTGATTTTTCCTGTCCTTGATGTCATGCAGATGCGTATACACTTACTCTAAATTATACCTTCCTTATCCCTAACACGTGCTATACCTACTGAGGGATTTCAGATCAAACCTAAATCGATGTGATCGTATGGTCTAAGGCGTCACTCTCATGTTATACTGGACTGCCGGTGACAGGAATATTGGGATTTGGATACCGGTCAAATGCGGGTGCACTTATTCTAAAATGTTACCTTTTTAATTCCTAACATAATATAACCGAAACAGGTACTAAGACGCTGTGAAAAACCAAAATCTATCCAGTTCAAGTTTTGTGATCCTGTATTTTTATTCCTTCTCTCCTTCTCACTCCTTGACTTAGTGTGACCAGATAAATTAGTATACGTTGAGAGTTCTTAGTTGTCTCATCCTTCCAGACTATACCCCTACCAGTTATGTCTTCAAGATGGTGCTATAGGCCATAAAGCTATCAGTTATGTTTTCAAGACGGTGATCTAAGACGGTGCTTTTCCAGTCCATGTCTTCAAGACGCTGATTTTCCTTAATCCTTCCAGGCCATACTCTTACCAGCTATGTAGTAAAGATGGTCATTTTCCTTCATCCGTCTAGGCCATAAAGCTATCAGTTATGTTTTCAAGACGGTGATCTAAGACGGTGCTTTTCCAGTCCATGTCTTCAAGACGTTGATTTTCCTTAATCCTTCCAGGCCATACTCTTACCAGCTATGTAGTAAAGATGGTCATTTTCCTTCATCCTTCTAGGCCATGCCCCTACCAGTTACGCTTTAAATGTGTTATGGTGAAGCAGAGGAGGAGGGAAATATTGTACATTAAGTTCCTCACTGTTCCAGAAATTGGGGTCCTCTGGTTTGAGAGGGGGGAGTGAAAGAGTGAGTAAGGAGGGGTGAATAAATGGATACGTAATATATCTTGGTACTCCAAAGAGCGAGCGAGGGAGGAGGAAATATCATAGGGTAGGTATGAATTAATTTTTATGCGTAATAGGACTTGGTAGTCTGCAGAGAGAGAGAGAGAGAGATAAAGTGGAAAGAAAGAGAAGAAAATGTCTTAGAACACTCTGGGGTGGGGGAGAAGAAGTGAGGGGAATAAATGAATTGGTAATTAAATTTCTGTTACCGTAACATTAATCTGAAAAATTGTGCATAAAAAATTGTTTTAGAGTTTTAAAATAAAATAAAACTATTACTTACTAATTCAATGTAATTATACGATATTTTAGTTGAACATTTCAGTTAATAAATATTTTTTTTTCTATAATTTATTTTCATAAAATGGAATATGTCTGGAAATTAAAAAAAGTCCATCGTCCAGAGCCCCGGTGGTTTGCTAGTGCGCATAACTTCCATTCAGTGGTCCTCAATCGCCAACATGGAGAAACACTGGTGTAAGGTGTCACACTCGCAATAGACGGGACTGTCTGTGACGGGAATATCGGGCTTTAAACTGAGGGTGTTTTTTATAAAAGTTTAGTTTTCCACTCTCCCTTCACGAAAATGTGGGTACACTTCCTCTAAATTAAACCTTCCTCATCCCTAACACATTGGTGCAATTAGTAAATATGCTTATAGCCCGAACGGGTAGAGAGATGACGTGTTAAAAAGATATATTATAACTCTTTTCTTATAGCACCGCGTCTTACTACCCGTTCTGTTTGTATACTTATATAATAACTACGCTAATGGTTCTAGGGATTATGGTGGTCATAGTTTTAGGAAGTGTACCCACATATACGTGGAGGAAGAGTGGAAAACCATTATGGAAAAACCACCCTCAGTACATCCAACCAAGATTCGAACCTCAATCTCCCCGTCATCACCAGTCTAGCCTACTGCGAGACTAGCGCGTTAGACCACGCGACCACTGAAACGGGTGTTATATCTATTCCAAGCTCCGTAGATAAGCGATGAATGTGGTCGACCACAAGCATAAGGGCTCCTGGATGATGGCGACGAAGAACTCGTAAAGTGGTTGTCTTGCAGGTATTTAAAAGTGCGTGTGTAAGTCTAGTAATAGAATAGCAAGTGCTCGGCAATGTCCCCAGGAGATGGCGGTACTGAGCTCGACGACAGCTTGCGCCCCCATCACATCCCACACGAGCGGACCGGGCTCCGCCCCCAACATCGCCACCTGTCACGTTGAGCAGCAAGTCCCAGAGCAGCGCAACAAACTTGCCGAGAAGTTCCACGGACTCAC